>JADMLD010001138.1:0-41779 GCA_017589585.1 Phylloscopus whistleri
AAATTGGGGGAAACTGGGGCAGAAAATGGGGTTGGAAATGGATAATGAAGAAAATTTGGGAGAAATTTGGGGGAAATGGGGTGGGAAATGAGGCAGTGAATTGGGGTTGGAAAAGGGATAATGGGGTTATTTGGGGAAATGGGGCAGGAATTGGACAGGGAATTGGGGTGGGAAAGGGGATAATGGGGGAAATTTGGGAAAATTTGAGAGAAATGGGGTGGGAAATGGGGTAGGGAATTGGGGCAGGAAATGGGATAATGGGGAAAATTTGGGAAAAATAGGGTGGGAATTGCCACAGGGAATTGGGGTTGGAAAAGGGATAATGGGGAAATTTGGGGGAAATTTGGGGAAAATTTGGGGGAAATGGGGCAGGGGGTGGCCCAGGAATGGGGTGGGAACTGGGACAGGGAAATGGGGCAGGTAAGGGGATAATGGGGGAAATTTGGGGGAAATGGGGCAGGAATTGGGGTTGGAAAAGGGATAATGGGGGAAAATTGGGGGAAATGGGGCAGGAAATCAGGCAGGAAATGGGATAATGGGAGAATTGGGGGAAATTTGGGGGAATTGGGGAAGGGAATTGGGGTCTGAAAAGGGATAATGGGGGAAAATTCAGGAGAAATGGGGTGGGAATTGAAGCAGGGAATTGGGGCAGGAAAAGGGATAATGGGGGAAAATTGGGGGAAATTTGGGAGAAATTTGGGGGAAACGGGGCAGGGGGTGCTCTGGGAATGGGGTGGGAATTGGGGCGGGGAACTGGGGCAGGAAAAGGGATAATGGGGAAATTTGGGGGAAATAAGGCAAGAAATGGGACAGGGAATTGGGGTTGGAAATGGGATAGTGAAGAAAATTTGGGAGAAATTTGGGGGAAATGGGGTGGGAAATGGGGCAGGGAATTGGGGTTGGAAAACGGATAATGGGGGAAAATTGGGGGAAATGGGGCAGAAAATGGGATAATGGGGGAATTTCGGGAGAAATGGGGCGGGAATTGGGGTAGAGAATTGGGGCTGGAAAAGGGATAAAGGGAAAAATTTGGGGGAAATGGGGCAGGGAGTGTCCCAGTGAAAATTTGGGAGAAATGGGGTTGGAAATGGGATTATGGGGAAAATTTGGAGGGCACTGGGCGGGATTTGGGGCAGGAAATGGGATTTTGGGGGAAATTTGGGGGAAATGGGACAGGAAATGGGATTTTGGGGGGCACTGGGCGGGATTTGGGGCAGGAAATGGGATTTTGGGGGGCATTGGACAGGATTTGGGGCAGGAAATGGGATTTTAGGGGGCATTGGACAGGATTTGGGGCAGGAAATGGGATTTTGGGGGAAATTTGGGGGAAATGGGACAGGAAATGGGATTTTGGGGGGCACTGGGTGGGATTTGGGGCAGGAAATGGGATTTTGGGGGGCATTGGACAGGATTTGGGGCAGGAAATGGGATTTTGGGGGGGCTCTGGACAGGATTTGGGACTGGGGGCTGCCCCGGGCTCTGGGCACGGCCCCGGCCGTGGTGACACCGCGGTGTCCCCGTGTCACCGGCGGCACGCGGCCCCGGGGACAGGCGGGACCCGAATGATTAACTCGGACCCTAATAATTAACCCAGACCCCTGTGATTAACCCGGACCCAAATAATTAACCCAGACCCAAATAATTAACCCGGACCCCAAATCATTAACCCGGACCCGCCCCCCTCCCACCCCCGGCCGCGCTTCCCGAGGATCCCGACCTCAGTCCCGATCCCGATCCCGATCCTGCTCCCGATCCCGATCCCGACCCCGGCCCCGATCCCTTCCTGATCCCGACCCCAATCCCCATCCTGGTCCCGACCCCAATCCCGATCCCAACCCCGACCCCAATCCCGATCCCGGCCCCAATCCCGATCCCAGTCCCGGTCCCGGTCCCCCGATGGCCGCCCCCATGGCCACCCCTGGTGACAGCGATGTCCCCATGGTGGCCCCGCTGGCCCCGGGGCCGGAGGGCGGCGGCGGCACCGAGGAGGAGCCGGCACCGGTGAGAGCCCCGGGGACACCGGGGGGCGGGGAGAATTCCCGAATTCCCGGAGATCCAGGGGTCCCCAGGGCCACCCAGGGACCTCCAGGGTCACCAAAGGATGCACGGAATGCAGAGAATCCCCAAATTCCCGGACCTCCAGGTGTCCCCTAAAGCCACCCAGGTGTCCCCAGGGCCACCCAGGAACCTCCAGGGTCACCTAAAATCCCACGGGATCCAGAGAATTCAAAAATTCCCAGAGCCCCAGGGGTCTCCAAAGCCACCCAGATGTCCCCCAAGGCCACCCAGGGACCGTCAGGATCCAGAGAATCCCAAAATTCCAGGAGTCCCAGGGGTCCCCAAGGCCACCCAGGGCTCCCACAGGATCCACAGATTCCCAAAATTCCCAGAATCCCAAGGCCACCCAGGGGTCCCCAAAGCCACCCAGGGACCCCCAGGATCCACAGATGCCCAAAATTACAAGATCTCCAGGTGTCTCCAAGGCCACCCAGGGACCCTCAGGACCACCCAAGGATCCACAGAATGCAGAGAATCCCAAAATTCCAGGAGTCCCAGATGTCCCTTAAAGCGACCCAGGGGTGTCCAAGGTCACCCAGGGACTTCCAGGGTCACCCAAAATCCCACAGGATCCAGAGAACCCCAAAATTCCTGGAGCCCCGGATGTCCCCAAGGCCACTCAGGGGTCCCACAGGATCCACAGGTTCCCAAAATTCCCAGAATCCCAAGGCCACCCAGCAGTCTCCAAGGTCACCCAGATCTCCAGAGGATCCGCGGAATCCCAAAATTCCCAGAGCCCCAGGTGCCCCAAAGCCACCCAGATGTCCCCAAGGCCACCCAGGGACCTCCAGGGTCACCCAGGGACCTTCAAGATCCAGAGAATCCCAAAATTTCCAGATCCACAGAATCCAGAGTCCCAAAATTCCCAGAAGTCTCCAAAACCACCCAGAGGTCCCCAAGGCCACCCAGGGACCCACAGGGTCACCAAAGGATCCAAGGGATCCAGAGAATCCCAAAATTCCCAGAGCTCCAGGTGTCCCCAAAGTCACCCAGGTGTCCCAAAGGTCACCCAGGGACCCTCGAGGTCATCCAAATTTCCACAGGATTCAGAGAATCCCAAAATTCCCAGAATCCCAAGGCCACCCAGGGGTCCCCAAACCCACCCAGGAGTCTCCAAGGTCACCCAGATCTCCGGAGGATCCACAGATTCCCAAAATCCCCAGAGCTCAGAAGGTCCCAAAGGCCACCCAGGGGATCCCAAAGCCACTCGAGGACCTCCAGGGTCACCTAAAATCCCACAGAATCCAGAGAATCCCAAAATTCCAGGAGTCCCAAGGGTCCCCAAGGTCACCCAGGGACCTCCAAGGCCACCCAGGTACCCTCAGGACCACCCAAAATCCCACAGGATCCAGAGAATCCCAAAATTCCCAGAGCTCCGGATGTCCCCAAAGCCACCCAGGGGTTCTCAAGGTCACTCACGGATCTCCAAGGCCACCCAGGGACCCTCAGGGTCACCAAAGGATCTGCCGGATCCAGAAAATCCCAAAATTCCAGGAGTCCCAGATGTCCCCTAAAGCCACCCAGGGACCCTTGGGGTCACCCAGATTTCCACAGGATCCAAGATTCCCAGATTTCCCAGAATCCCAAGGCCACCCAGGTGACCCCAAGGGCACCCAGGGGTTCCCAAAGCCACCAGATCTCCAGAGGATCCACAGATTCCTGAAAATCCCAGAGATCAAAATGTCCCCAAGGCCACCCAGGAGTGTCCAAAACCACCCAGGGACCTCTGGGGTCACCCAGGAACCTTCAGGGCCACCAAGGGATCCACAGGATCCAGAGAATCCCAAAATTCCAGGAGTCCCAAGGGTCCCCAAGGCCACCCAGGGGTCCCCAAAGTCACCCAGATCTCCAGAAGATCCACAGATTCCCAAAACCTCCAGAGCTCAAAAGGTCCCCAAGGCCACCCAGGGGTGTTCAAAACCACCCAGGGACCCTCAGGCTCACCCAAATTCCCACAGGATCCAGAGAATCCTGAAATTCCCAGAGCCCCAGGGGTCCCCAAGGCCACCCAGGGGTTCCCAAAGCCATCCAGATCTCCAGAGGATCCTTGGAATCCCCAAATTCCCAGAGCTCAAAAGGTCCCCAAGGCCACCCAGGTGTCCCCAAGACCACCCAGGAATCTTCAGGATCCAGAAAATCCCAAAATTCCAGGAGACCCCGATGTCCCCAAGGCCACCCCGATGTCCCCAGTTGCCGTCCCCAAATCCCCACCCCGGACTCCCCCTGTGGGATTTGGGATTGATGGGATTGATGGGATTGATGGGATTGATGGGGTTTGGGGTTTGGTGGCCCCGCGGTGACGTCCCCGCTGTCCCCAAGGAGCTCCTGGACGCCACCCAGAGCCACCCGGAGGGGCTGCAGGCGCCGGAATTCCTGCGGCAGGTGAGGGGTGGGATTGATGGGATTTGGGATTTGTGGGGTTTGTGGGGTTTATGGGATTTGGGGTTTGGGATTTATGGGATTTAAGGGGTTTGGGGTTTGGGATTTTTGGATTTGGGATTTGGGGTTGGGGGATTTATGGGATTTATGGGATTTGGGATTGGGATTTATGGGGTTTATGGGATTTGGGGTTTGGGATTTATGGGATTTGGGGGATTTGTGGGATTTGTGGGATTTGTGGGATTTATGGGATTGGGATTTATGGGGTTTATGGGATTTGGGATTTATGGGATTTATAGGATTTATGGGATTTATGGGGTTTGGGATTTAGGATTTGGGATTTTGGGATTTGAGGTTTGGGATTTGGGGTTTGGGGTTTGGGATTTGGGGTTTGGAATTTGGGTTTGGGGATTTGGGGTTTGGGGTTTGGGATTTATGGGGTTTGGGATATGGGATTTATGGGATTTATGAGATTTATGGGATTTATGGGATTTATTAGATTGGGGGTTTGGGGTTTGGGATTTGGGATTTGGAGTTTGGAGTTTGGGGTTTGGGATTTTGAGATTTGGGATTTTGGGGTGTCCCCCAGGTCGCCGCCGTCTGCGCCTGCCCCGCGCTCCTGGACAGCGCCGGAATTCCCGGGAGCGCCAAGGAACGGGCGAGGGAAATCCTAAAGGAGCTGCAGGGGGGGAGCGCCGGTGGGAACGGGGTCTGGGAATGGGGAAATGGGGTTTGGGATTGGGATTTGGGATTGGGATTTGGGTTTTGGAGATTTGGGGGTTGGGGTTTGGGGATTGGGATTTGGGATGTGGCATTTGGGATTTGAGGTTTGGGGTTTGGGATTTGGGGATTTGGGATTTGGGATAGAGAGGTCGTCACCAGATCCCAGACAGACCCGGGACAGATTCCTGGACAGATGCCAGACAGATCCCAGACAGATCCCTGTACAGATCTTTGGACAGACCCAGGGACAGACCTGGGACAGATCCCGGACAGATCCCTGGACAGACCCAGGACAGATCCCGGTCGGATCCCGGGCAGATCCCAGACAGACCCCGGGACAGATCCCTGGACAGATCCTGGTCAGATCCCAGACAGATCCCGGTCGGATCCCGGTCGGATCCCGGTCAGATCCAGGACAGATGCAGGACAGACCCAGGATAGATCCAGGGCAGATCCAGGACAGATCCCGGCCGGATCCCGGGACAGATCCCGGACAGACCCGGGACAGACCCAGGACAGATCCCGGTCAGATCCCAGGCAGATCCAGGACAGATCCAGGACAGATCCCCGTCGGATCCCGGACAGATCCCGGATGGATCCCGGGCAGATCCCAGACAGATCCAGGACAGATCCCGGACAGAGCCCGGACAGACCCAGGACAGATCCTGGTCAGATCCCTCACAGATCCCCGGATCCCCCCCCAGGCTCCTACAACCTGGAGTACGTCTGTGGCCCGGTGGCGGCGCGCGTGGCGCGGTTCCTGTCCCACCGCGACGGCGGCGTCACCTGCCACCCCCAGAACGTCGTCCCCACCGCCGGCACCGCCGCCGCCATCGTGGTGAGATGGGGACAGTGAGGGGACAGTGAGGGGACAGCGGGGGACAGCCAGGGGACAGCCCAGGGACACCGTGAGGACAGCCGGGGGTGGCCTTAGGGGACATCTCAGGGTAGCCTTGGGGACAGCCCAGGGTGGTCTTGGGGTGGCCTTGAGGACAGCCCAGGGACAGCCAGGGGACAAAGAGGGGACATCTTAGAGTGGCCTTGGGGACAGCCCAGGGTGGCCTTGGGGACATCTCTGGGTGGCCTTGGGGACATCTTGGGGACAGCTGTGGGCAGCCCGGGGTGGCCTTGGGGACAGCTCAGGGTGGCCTTGGGGACAGTGGTGGTGCTGCTGCCACCGTGGTTCTTCCCTGCCCATCCCACCTCAATCCCATTCCAGTTCCTGTCCCATCCCATTGATCCCATCCCATCCCATCCCATCCCATCCCATCCCGTAAATCCCATAAATCCCATAAATCCCATAAATTCTGTAAATCCCATTCCATTCCATCCTGTAAATCCCATAAATCCCATAAATCCCATAAATCCCATCTCATCTATCCCATATATCCCATCCCATCCTACCCCACCCCATAAATCCCATAAATTGTATCCCATCTATCCTGTCAATCCCATCCCTTCCCATTCCATCCTACCCCATCCCATCGATCCCGTTGATCCCATAAATCCCTTCCTATCTCACTCCAGCTTCATCCCACTGGTCCCATCCCACTCCAATCCCATTCCATGGAACCCATTCATCCCATTACCCCGTTATCCCATTACCCCATTATCCCATTATCCCTTTACACCATGAATCCCATGAATCCCATCCTCTCCCCTCATCCCATTGACCCCATAATCCCATTGATCCCATCCCATCCCATGCCATTAACCATTGATCCCGTTGACCCCATTGATCCCACTGACCCCATTGACGTCACTGATCCCATTAATCCCATTAATCCCACTGATCCCATTGATCCCATTGACCCCATTGATCCCATTGACCGCATTAATCCCATTGACCGCATTGACCCCACTGACCCCATTGACCCCACTGACCCCATTAACCCCATTGACTCCACTGCCTCCACTGCCCCCACTGACCCCAAAGATCCCACTGACCCCATTAATTCCATTGATCCTATTATCCCATTGACACCACTGACCCCACTGACCCCACTGATCCCACTAACACCATTGACCCCATTGACCGCATTGACCCCACTGACCCCACCGACCCCATTGACCCCATTGACCCCACTGACCCCATTAATCCCATTGATCCTACTACCCCATTGATCCCATTGACCCCACCGACCCCTTTAACCCCATTAACCCCACAAACCCCATTAACCCCACTGACCCCATTAACCCCATTAACCCCACTGACCCCACTGACCCCACTGACCCCTTTAACCCCTTTGACCCCACTGACCCCTTTGACCCCACTGACCCCATTAACCCACTGACCCCCATTGACCTCATTGACCCCACCGACCCCACTGACCCCATTAACCCCACAGACCTCATTAACCCCACTGACCCCATTGACCCCACACACCCCATTAAACGCACCGCCCCCATTAACCCCACTGACCCCATTGAACTCATTAACCCCATTGACCCCATTGACCCCATTAAGCCCATTAACCCCATTAACCCCACTACCCCCCATTGACTCCACTGACCCCATTAACCCCATTGACCCCACCGACCTCATTAACCCCACTGACCCCACAGACCCCACTGCCCCCATTAACCCCATTAACCTCATTGACCCCACCGCCCCCATTAACCCCACAGACCCCACTGACCCCACTGACCCCATTAATCCCATTGACCCCATTGACCCCATTGACCCCATTGACCCCACTGACCCCCATGACCCCATTAACCCCATTAACCCCACTGTCCCCACACACCCCATTGACCCCTCCGCCCCCGTTCTCTCTCCCCCCTCTCCCCGCAGGACGTGCTCTCCCTGCTGCGCTCCCCGGCGCCGGCGCTGCCCGCGGGGGTGCTGGTGCCGGTGCCGGGCCCCCCGCTGTGCGCGGCGGCCGCGGGGCTGGCGGGGGCCGTGCCCGTCCCGTACCCGCTGGACCCGGCCCGGGGCTGGGCCCCGGACGTGGCCGCGCTGCGCCGGGAGGCGCGGGAGGCGCGGAGCCGCTGCCGGCCCAAGGTGCTGTGGGTGGTCAACCCCGGGGACCCCACGGGTGAGTCTGGGGGAGGGGGGGGAGAGCCGGGCCCGTGCCTCAGTTTCCCTGTTGGGGGTTGGTGAAACCATCCCGTGCCTCAGTTTCCCTTTTGGGATCTTTAAACCCATCCTGTGCCTCAGTTTCCCTTTTCGGGTTGGGTGAAACCCAGCCCGTGCCTCAGTTTCCCTTCTGGGGTTTGGGTGAACCCACCCTGTGTCTCAATTTCCCCTTTGGGATTTGGATGAACCCATCCCGTGCCTCAGTTTCCCTTTGGGGTTTGGGTGAACCCACCCTGTGTCTCAGTTTCCCTTTGGGACCCTTAAACCCAGCCCGTGCCTCAGTTTCCCTTTTGGAATCCTTAACCCCATCCGTGCCTCAGTTTCCCTTCTGGGGTTTGGGTGAACCCACCCTGTGCCTCAGTTTCCCTTTGGGACCCTTAAACCCAGCCCGTGCCTCAGTTTCCCTTTTGGAATCCTTAACCCCATCCGTGCCTCAGTTTCCCTTTTGGGGTTTGGGTGAACCCCAGCCCGTGCCTCAGTTTCCCTTTGGGGTCCTTAAACCCATCCCGTGCCTCAGTTTCCCTTTTGGGGTTTGGGTGAACACAGCCCGTGCCTCAGTTTCCCCTTTGGGATACTTAACCCCTTCCCGTGCCTCAGTTTCCCTGTTGGGGGTTGGGTGAAACCCATCCCGTGCCTCAGTTTCCCTTTTGGGATCCTTAACCTCAGCCCGTGCCTCAGTTTCCCTTTTGGGGTCCTAAAACCCACCCCGTGCCTCAGTTTCCCTTTTGGGATCCATTTTTGCCCAGCCCGTGCCTCAGTTTCCCCTTTGGGATCCTTAAACCCATCCCGTGCCTCAGTTTCCCGGCATGCCCCGGTGCCTCAGTTTCCCGGCATGCCCCGGTGCCTCAGTTTCCCATGGTGCCCCGGTGCCTCAGTTTCCCATGGTGCCCCGGTGCCTCAGTTTCCCGGCATGCCCCGGTGCCTCAGTTTCCCATGGTGCCCCGCAGGTCACGTGCTCAGCCGCGAGCTGATGCAGCGCCTGCTGCTCCTGGCGGCCGAGGAGCCGCTGCTGCTGCTGGCGGACGAGGTGAGCGGGGGGCGGGGGGAGGGATTTTTGGGAAATTTTTGGCAAATTTTTTTGGAAATATTGAGGGATTTTTTTTTTAATTTTTGGGAAATTTTGAGGGATTTTTTGGGGGAATTTTTGGGGAAATTTTTTAAATTTTGGGGAAAATTTTGCGAAAGTTTTTGGAATTTTGGGGGGATTTTTTTGTTTTTTTTTTTTGAAATTTTTTGAAAATTTTTGCAAAATTTTTGGGAAATTTTGAAGGATTTTTTGAGAATTTTTTTGGAAATTCTGGTAAATTTTGGGGAAATTTTGAGGGATTTTTTGAGAAATGTTTTGGAATTTTTGAGGAATTTTTTTTATTTTTTGGGGAATATTCGGGATATTTTCGGGAATTTTTGGGAAATTTTGGGGGATTTTTTTGGATTTTTTGGGAATTTTGGGGGAACTTCTGGGGAAATTTTGGGAAAATTGGGGGAATTTTTTTGGAATTTTTGAGGGTTTTTTTTGATTTTTTGGGGAATTTTCGGGATATTTTTGGGAAATTTTTGGGAAATTTTGGGGATTTTTTTGGAAACTCTTGAGAATTTATTGGGAATTTTTTGGGGGGGTTTTGAAATTTTTGGGGAGTTTTTTTTAATTTTGGGGCATTTAAAAAATTTGGGGGAGGATTTTTTTTAATTTTGAGGGGGGTTTTGGGATTTTTGGGATTTTTTTGGGAATTTTTGGGAATTTCTTTGGAAATTTTTGGGAATTTTGGGGGGATTTTTGGGGAAGATTTTTTGGGATTTTTTTGGATTTTTTTGGATTTTTTTTGATTTTTAATAAAATTTGGGGGGGTTGGGTATTTTTTGGGAAATTTTTGGGAAACTATTGGGAATTTTTTTGGAAATTTTGGGGGATTTTTTAGGGAAATTTTTGAGGATTGTTTTTGGAAATTTTTGGGGATTTTAGTTTTTTGGGGGGATTTTTTTGGAAATTTATGGGGAGTTTGGGTGTTTATTGGGGGGGTTGGGGAAGTTTTTTGGAAATTTTTGGGGTATTTGGGGGATTTTTATGGGGATTTTTTTTTTTGGAAATATTGGGGGACTTTTGGGGGATTTTTGTGGGTTTTTTGCAATTTTTTTGGAAATTTTGGGGGATTTATTTGTGATTTTTTTTTTGAAGATTTTTTGATTTTTGGGGGGATTTTTTTTGGATTTTTTTTTTGTGGAATTTTTTCCAGGAATTCCCATAATTTTGGGAATCTATTGTTCCAGGTGCACCAGGAGCTGCCTTTTTTGGGATTTTTTGGGGATTTTTTGAGGAAGTTTTGGGGAATTTTTTGAGGATTTTGGTTTTTTGGGGGGGATTTTCTTTTGGAAACTTCTGGGGATTTTGGGGACTTTTTGGGATTTTTTGGGGAAATATTGGGGATTCTTTTAGGAGGATTTTTTCGGGATTTTTTTAATTTTCGGGGAATTTTTGTGGATTTTTGCTCCTTTTTTTGGAAATTTTCGGGGATTCTTTTGGGATTTTTTTGAGAGATTTTTTTGGGGATTTTGGGGGGATTTTTTTTGGATTTTTGAAGGATTTGGGGGTTTTTTGGAATTTTTGGGGGAGTTTTGTAGGAATTTTGGGAGGATTTTTTTTTGAATTTTTGGGGGATTTTTGTGGTTTTTTGGGGATTTTTGTGGGGATTTTTTTGTGGTTTTTGGGGGGGATTTTCTTAAATTCTGGAGATTTTTTGAGGGATTTTTTCGGGATTTTTTTGTGGAATTTTTTCCGGCACTTCCCATGTTATTTTTGGGAATTCCGCTGTTCCAGGTGCACCAGGAGCTGCCCTTCTTTGGGGATTTTTTGAGGATTTTTTGGGGAATTTTTGGGGATTTTTGGGGGGATTTTTTAGGGGATTTTTTTTTTGGAAATTTTTGGGAAATTTTGGGGATTTTTGGGGATTTTTTTGGATTTTTTATTTTTGGGGGGATTTTTGTGATTTTTGGGGGAATCTTTTAGGAAATTTTGGAGGATCCTTTTGGGATTTTTTGAGGGATTTTTTTGGGGATTTTGGGGGGGATTTTTTTTAGATTTTGGGGTTTTTTTGGAATTTTTGGGGTATTTTTGTGGGTTTTTTTGTGGATTTTATTTGGAAATTTTGGGGATTTTTTTGAAGTTTGGGGATTTTTTTGGCGATTTTTTAGGGGATTTTTTGGGGGATTTTTGGGGGACTTTTGGGGAGATTTTGGGGTTGGAATTTTTTCTGGGAATTTGGGAATTCTGCCATCCCAGGTGCACCAGGACTTGGCCTTCTCCCCCGAGCGCCCCTTCCTGTCCTTCCGCCGCGTCCTGGCCGAGCTGGGGCCTCCGCTGGCCACCGACGTCCAGCTGGTCAGCTGCTACTCCCTCAGCAAGGGCATCGCCTCGTGAGTGGGAACTCCCCAAAAAAATATCCCCCCAAAATCGACAAAAGTTTCCAAAAAAATCCCCAAAAATTCCCAAAAAAATCCCCCCAAAATCCCCCAGATTTCCAGAAAAATCCCCCCCAAATCCTCAAAAGTTCCCAAAAAAATGCCTCAAAAATCCCCCAAAAAATCTTCAAAAATTCCAAAAAAATCCCCCAAAATTTCCAAAAAAATCCCCAAAAGTGCCCCCAAAATGCCAAAAAAATCCCCAAAAATTCCACCAAAAATCCCCAAAATTTCAAAAAAAACCTTCAAAAAATCCCCCCAAAATTTTCAAAAATATCCCCCCCAAAATCCCCAAAAATTTCCAAAAAAGAAGAAAAAAACCACCCAAAAAATCCACCAAAATCCCCCCAAAATTTCAAAAAAATTCCCCCAAAAATTTCCAAAAAATTCCCCCAAAAATTTCCAAAAAATTCCCCCCAGAATCCCTCAAAAGCTTCCAAAAAAATCCCCACCAAAATCCCCAAAAATCCCCCTCAAAATCCCCCCGAAATTTCCAGAAAAAAATCCCCCAAATTTTCCCAAAAAATCCTTAAAATTTCCACAAAAAATCCCCAAAGTTTCAAAAAAAGCCCCCCAAAAGCTTCCCAAAAAATCCCCAAAAGTTTCCCTAAAAATCCCCTAGATCTTCCCGACGAATCCCAAAAAATTCCACAAAAAATCCCCAAAATTAAAAAAAAAACCCCACAAACAAAAAAATCCCAAAAAATCCCCCTAAATTTTCCAAAAAAATCCCCAAAATTTTTCCAAAAATTCCACAAAAAATCCCCCCAAAAATCCCCCAAATTTCCAAGAAATCCCCCCCCCCAAATCCCCATTTTTTCCCTGTCCTCCCCGGCAGGGGCGGGGTGCGGGCGGGGTTCCTGGAGCTGGTGAACGTGGAGCGCAGCGTCCTGCGCCAGTTCTACACCTGGGGGCTCTCGGTCTACCCGCCCATCCTGGGCCAGGTGATGCTGGACCTGGCCATGGAGCCCCCGGGCGCCGGCGGTGCGGCCGACGAGGCCATGGAGGGGGTGAGGGGGCTCTATCCCAATCCCATCATCCCAATCCCATCAAGCCTAATCCCATTATCCCAATCCCAACCCCAGTCCCATTATCCCAATCTCATCAATCTCAATCCCATTATCCCAATCTCTTCAATCCCAATCCCATTCTCAATCCCAGCCCAAATCCCATTATCCCAACCCCAATCCCTTCAATCCTAATCCCATTTTCCAATCCCAACCTCAATCATAATCCCAATCTCATTCCCAATCCCAATCCTAACACAAATCCCAACCCCAATCCCATTATTCTGATCCCATCAATCCCAGTCCCATTTCCCAAACCCAATCCCAACCCCAATCCCATTATCCCAACTCCAACCCAAATCCCACTATCCCAATGCCTTCAATCCCAATCCCATTTCCCAATCCCAATCCAAATCCCATTATCCCAACCCCAATCCCATTATCCCAATCCCTTCATCCCAATCCCTTCAATCCCGACCCCAATCCCATTATCCCAATCCCATTTCCCAATGCCTTCAGTCCCGATCCCATTTCCCAATCCCAGCCCCAGTCCCAATCCTATTATGCCAAGCCCTTCAATCCCAACCCCAATCACTTCAATCCCAATCCCATGAATCCCAATCCCATTTCAAAATCCCAATCTCAGTCCCAACCCCAATCCCAATCCTAACCCAAACCCAAGTCCCAACCCAATCCCATTATCCCAATCCCTTCAATCCCAATCCCATTTCCCAATCCCAATCCCAATCTCAATCCAATCCCATTGTCCCATAAATCCCATCAATCCCATTATCCCATGAATTCCGTAAACCCCAACCCCATTATCCTGCTGTGCTCCCAGCACCGCGGGTCTCTGTGCCAGGATCCCATGACCCCAATCCCATCACCCCATCACCCCATTACCCCATTATCCCATTATCCCATTATCCCATTACCTCATTATCCCATTACCCCATTACCCCATTACCCCATTACCCCATTATCCCATTACCCCATTATCCCAATCCCATTATCCCATTACCCCATTACCCCATTATGCCATTACCCCATTATCCCATTATCCAATCCCATTCTCCCATCACTCCCGTTATTCTCCCGTTGCTCTCCGTTCCCATTCCCAGCACCACGGGTCCCTGTGCCGGGCTCCCATTACCCAAATCCCATTATCCCATCAATCCCATGACCCCAATCCCATTATCCCATCAATCCCATCACCCCAATCCCATTATCCCATCAATCCCATCACCCCAATCCCATTACCCAATCCCATTACCCCATCACTCCCGTTCCCTCTCCCCCCGCACCGCCGGTCCCTGTGCCGGGATCCCGTTACCCCAATCCCATAAATCCCATTAATCCCATTATCCCGTTATTATCCCGTTCCCAGCACCGCCGGTCCCTGCGCCGCGCTTCCATTTCCCAATCCCATAACCCCATCAATCCCATTATCCCGTTGTTATCCCGTTGTTATCCCGTTGTTATCCCGTTGTTATCCCGTTGTTATCCCGTTGTTATCCCGTTGTTATCCCGTTGTTATCCCGTTGTTATCCCGTTCCTGTTCCCGTCCCAGCACCGCCGCTCCCTGTGCCGCGCCCTGGCCGCCAACGCCCGGCGGCTGCAGCGGGGGCTGGGCCGCGCCCCCGGGATCCGGTGCGCGCCCCCGGCCGGGGGGCCCCGCGCCCTCCCCCGAGTGCGGATCCCGGCCCGAGCCCGGAGCCAGGCCCGGGTGAGCCCCGGGGGACCGGGATGGGGACAGGGATGGGGACAGGGACAGGGATGGGGACAGGGACGGGGACAGGGATGGGGACAGCGACAGGGATGGGGACAGGGATGGGGACAGGGATGGGGACAACGACAGGGATGGGGACAGGGACACACTGGGGACAGGGACAGGGATGGGGATGGGGACAGGGATGGGGACAGGGACAGCGACAGAGACACAGCAGGGACAGGGACAGCGACAGGGACACAGCGGGGACAGGGACAGGGACACAGCAGGGAGGGGACAGGGACACAGCAGGGAGGGGACAGGGACAGCGACGGGGACAGGGACAGTGACAGCGACAGCGACGGGGAGAGGACAGGGACGGGCACAGCGGGGACAGGGACACAGCGGGGACAGGGACACAGCGGGGACAGGGACAGCGACAAGGGACAGGGACAGAGACACAGCGGGGGACGGGAGCGGGGCTGGGAATGGGGCAGAGCGGGAACGGGGACACGGCCCTGCGGGGTGGGGACACGGGGACATCCTTGGGGACAGGAGCCACCCCAGGGCCACGGGGCACTGCGGGAGGGGGGACATGGAGGTGGCACCTTGGAGACACCCTGGGGACAGACAAGGGGCTCTCCAGGCCTCTGGAGACTCTGGATGTCCAGGACACCCTGGGGACATTCCGGGCCATGGGGACAGCCTGGGGACATCCCCGGGACAGCCTGGGGACACCCCGGGCACACGGGGACACCCTGGGGACAGCCCGGGGACAAGGCCAGCGCGCTGTCCCCGTATCCCAGCCGCCGCGTCCCCCGGGCAGGCGCTGGGCCTGCAGCCCGACGTCTTCTTCTGCCGGAAGCTGCGGGAGGCCACGGGGCTGCTGGTGACACCGGGGAGCCACTTCGGGCTGGGCGGGGACAGCGGCCACCTCGGGTAACCGCGGGGACAGCGGGGACACCTGGGGACATTGGGGACATTGGGGTACGGGGACAGCGGGGACAGCGGGGACACCTGGGTTACGGGGACACCGGGGGGACATTGGGGGATTCTGGGGGCACTGGGGACACCAGGGACTCTGGAGGATATGGGGACATGGGGGACACGGGAGGGACATTGGGGACATTGGGGGGACAGCAGCCACCTGGGGTACGGGGACAGCGGGGGGATACTGGGGACATCGGGGGACATTGGGGGCACTGGGGACATTGGGGACATGGAGGGGACATTGGGGGGGACATTGGGGATATGGGGACCTGGGAGACATTGGGGACACCTGGGGTACGGGGACACCGGGGGGACACCAGGGGGGACATTGGGGGCTATGGGGACGTTGGGGACATTGGGGACTCCTGGGGGATATGGGGACACCTGGGGTACGGGGACAGCGGGGGGATACTGGGGACATCGGGGGACATGGAGGATGCTGGGGACATTGGGGACAAGGGGGGACTTGGGAGGGACATCGGGGGCACCTGGGGTACGGGGACACCGAGGCCATTGGGGGGACATTGGTGACATTGGGGGACACTGGGGGCACTGGGGACATTGAGGGGACATTGGGGACAGGGGAGACAGGGTGGGACATTGAGGGGACACCTGGGGTACGGGGACAGCGGGGACATCAGGGGGGCGTTGGGGATGCTGGGGACATTGGGGGACATGGGAGGGACACGGGGTGGCACTGAGGACAAGGGGGACACCGGGGGACATTGGGGGGACATTGAGGGATATGGAGACATTGGGGACACTGGGGACAATGGTGGATATGGGGAGGACATTGGGGGGACATTGAGGGGACATCGGGGACAATGGGGACACCTGGGGTACGGGGACATTGGGGACATTGAGAGGACATTGAGGGGACATTGAGGGGACACTGGGGACATGGGAAGGACATGGGGTGGCATTGGGGACAATGGGGACATTGGGGGGACATCGGGGACACTGCAGGGGTGGGGGCGGTTGGGGCTGAGGGGGGGGATGGGTGTTGGGTGTTTTTTGGGATTTCAGGATTTTGGGATTTTGGGATTTTGGGTTTTGGGGATTTTAGGATTGATGGATGTTGGGTGTGTTGGGCTGTGGGATGGGATTTTGGGATTTGGGATTTGGGGATTTTCAGATGTTGGGATTTTGGGGTGTTGGGTGTTGCGCTGTGGGATTTTGGGAATTTGGGATTTTGGGGTGTTGGGATATTGGGATTTTGGGGATTTGGGGATTTTGGAATTTAGGGATGTTGGCTTGTGGGATGGTGGAATTTTGGGATGTTGGATTTGGGGATTTGGGATGTTGGGATTTGGGGTCTTTGAGATTTGGGTAATTGAGGATTTTGGGAATTCCAGCCTTTGGGCACTCTGGGAATTTGGGATTTGGGAATTCGGGCTCTGGGCACTTTGGGAATTTCAGCATTTGGGAATTCCGGTCTCTGGGCACTCCGGGAGTTTGGGATTTGGGAATTTCATCTCCAGGCACTCTGGGAATTTGGGAATTTCGGGATTTGGGGCTTTGGAAATTTTGGGATTTGGGTACGTTGGGAATTCTGGGATTTGGGACTTTGGGATTTGGGAATTTCGGGATTTGGGGACTTTGGAATTTGGGAATTTTGGGCTTTGGGGACTTTGGGATTTGGGCATTTCAGGATTTGGGGATTTGGGAATTTTGGGATTTGGGGCTTTGGGAATTCCGGGCTCTGGGCACTTTGGGCATTTGGGATTTGGGAATTTCGGGGCTCTGGGAATTTGGGATTTGGGAATTCCAGTCTCCGGGCACTTTGGGATTTGGGAATTCTGGGCTCTGGGAATTCGGGATTCGGGAATTCCATCCCCGGGCACTCTGGGAATTGGGGATTTTGGAATTCGGGATTTGGGAATTCCATCCCCGGGCGCTCTGGGAATTTGGGATTCGGGAATTCCGGCGCTGTCCCCAGGCTGTCCCTGCTGCTGCCGGCGCCGCTGCTGGAGCGGGCGCTGCTGCTCCTGCGCCGCTTCCACGCCCAATTCCTGCGGGAATTCTCCTGAGCCGGAGCCCCCCGGGAGCGCTGGGGCAGCGGCTCCGGAGCCTCCCGGAAAAACCTCGGGAATTCCCGGCCCCGCCCCCGGGATCGGCCGGGAAACTCGGGAATTCCCACGGCACCGGGATTGTCCCGGTTTTGGGGGTTTTGGGGTTTTTTTGGGAGGTTCGGACGGGATTGGGGGTCTGGGATTGGGAATTTGGGGAGTTTGGGGTTGGAATTTTGGGAATCTGGAATTGGATTTTTGGGAATTTGGGAATCTGGAGTTGGGATTTGGGGTATTTGCGGTGGGAATTGTGGGAATTTGGGAATTTGGGATTGGATTTTTGGGAATTTGGGAGTTTGGGAGTTTGGGAATCTGGGATTGGGGTTCCAACCTGGGGTTCCCAGATTCCCCAAATTCCAGTCCCAAATTCCCAATCCCAATCCCAAATTCCCAAATTCCAATCCCAGATTCCCAAAAATCCAATCCCAGACTCCCCAAATTTTTGGGAATCTGGGAGCGGATTTAGGAATTCTGGGATTGAATTTGGGAAATTGGGATTTGGGGTCTGGGATTGGGGTTTTTGGGCATTTGTGGTTGGAATTTTGGAGAATTTGGGTGTCTGGAATTGGGATTTTTTGGGCTCTGGAAGCAAATTTGGGAATCTGGGATTGGATTGTTTTTTTGGAATCTGGGGTTGGAATTTTGGGGAATCTGGGATTGGGATTTTTGGGAATCTGGGAGTGGATTTGGGGATTCTGGAACTGAATTTGGGAATCTGAGATTGGATTTTTTGAGCTCTGGAAGCAAATTTGGGAATCTGGGATTGGGATTTTTAGGAATCGGGGAGCGGATTTGGGGAATCTGGAATTGAATTTGGGAAATTGGAATTTTGGGAGTCTGGGATTGGATTTTTGGGAATTTGAGGTTGGAATTTTGGGAAATTGAGATTGGATTTTTTGGGAATCTGGGAATGGAATTTTGTGAGTCTGGGATCCAATTTTTGGAATTTTGGATTGGGATTTGGAAAACGTTTGGGAATCTGGGATTGGATTCTGGAAATCTGGGATTGAATTTTGGAAATCTGGGAATCTGGGATTGGGATTTTGGGAATCTGGGACTGGGATTTTTGGGAATTTGGGATCAAGTTTGCGTTAACTGGGACTGGATTTTTGGGGCTCTCTGGAACCAAATCCGCGAATCTGGGATCGGCATTTGGGAACCTCGGATTTTTCGGGAATCCAGGAGCGAATTTGGGAATCTGGGAATGGGATTTTTAGGAATCTGGGATTGGATTTGTGGATTCTGGAATTGGATTTGGGATTGTGGAATTGGATTTTTCCAGAGTCTGGGAGTGAATTTGGAATTCTGGAATTGAATTTGGGAAATTGGGATTGGATTTTGGGAATCTGGGAATCTGGGATTGGATTTTGGGAATCAGGAAGCAAATTGGGGTATTTGGGATTGGGATTTTGGGAGTCTGGGATTGGGATTTGGAAAACGTTTTGGGATTTTTAGGAATCTGGGAGCGGATTTGGGGATTCTGGAATTGAATTTGGGAAATTGAGATTTGGGGTCTGGGATTGGAATTTTTGGCAATTTGGGGTTGGAATTTTGGGTATTTTGAGACTGGATTTTTTGGGAATCTGGGATTGGAATTTTGGGAATCTGGAAGCAAATTGGGGAATCTGGGATTGGGATTTTGTGAGTTTGGGATTGGATTTTTTTGGAATTTGGGAATGGGATTTTGGGAGTCTGAGATCCGATTTTTGGAATTTTGGATTGGGATTTGGAAAACGTTTGGGAATCTGGGATTGGATTCTGGAAATCTGGGATTGGATTTTGGGAATCTGGAAATCTGGGATTGGATTTTGGGAATCTGGGAATCTGGGATTGGGATTTGGTGTCTGGGACTGGGATTTTTGGGAATTTGGGATCGAGTTTCCGGCAGCTGGGACTGGATTTTTGAGGCTCTCTGGAACCAAATCAGGATTTGGGAACCTCGGATTTTTTGGGAATCCAGGAGTGAATTTGGGAATCTGGGATTGGATTTTGGGAATCTAGAAGGAAATTGGGGAGTCTGGGATTGGGAATTTGGGAATTTGGGATTGGACGTTTTTTGAATCTGGGGTTGGATTTTTTTTGGGAATCTGGGATTGGAATTTTGGATTGGGATTTGGAAAACGTTTGGGAATATGGGATTGGATTCTGGAAATTCGGGATTGGATTTTGGGAATCTGGGACTGGATTTTTTTGGCTCTGAAAGCAAATTTGGGAATCTGGGATTGGAATTCGGAAAATGTTTGAGAGTCTGGGATTGGGATTTGGTGTCTGGGACTGGGATTTTTGGGAATTTGGGATCGAGTTTGCGGCAACTGGGACTGGATTTTTGAGGCTCTGGAACCAAATCCGTGAATCTGGGATCGGCATTTGGGAACCTCGGATTTTTTGGGAACCCCAAACAATTCCCCCCCAATCCCATAAAAAACCAAAACCCCATCCGGGCGCCGCCGCCACCGCCGGTCACTGTCACTTTATCTGGGGACATTTGGGGACATTTGGGGACATTTGGGGACATTTGGGGGTGGTGGGGACATCGCTGGGGGGGCTGGGGACCTGCCCCAGAATTCCCCAAAAAAATCCCCAAAATTTAAGGCACCGAGAGAGAGGAGGTGACAGCGGGAGGAGGTGACAGGAGGAGGTGACAGGAGGAGGTGACAAACCCGGGGGGGGACACGATGGCAGTGCCACCACCCCACCCCCGGTTTAGGAGAATTCCTGGACGAATTTGGTGTAGAAGGCGCTGAGCTTCTCCAGGAGGATCTTCAGCTTCTCCGTGGGCGGCAGGATCGTCATCCTGGGAATGGGTGGGTGGGAATGCCAAAGGGATTCCCAAATCCGCCCCAAAATTCCACCCCGGTTTTCCCATTTTTTTCCCGGTTTTTCCCCCGTTTTTTCTGCCTTTTCCTCCGTTTCTCCTTTTTTCCCATTTTTTCCCCCGTTTTTCCTGATTTTCCACTGCTTTTCCCCCCGTTTTTACCCGGTTTTTTTCTCCATTTTTCCCATTTTCCCCCTTTTTTCCCCATTTTTTCCCGTTTTCCCTGTTTTCCCCCGTTTTTCTGGTTTTCCCTATTTTTCCCCTTTTCCCCCATTTTTTCCCAATTTCCCCCATTTTCCCCATTTTTCCCGTTTCCCCCCATTTTCCCTGTTTTTCCCCTTTTTCCCTGTTTTCCCCATTTTTGCCCCGTTTTCCCCATTTTTCCCCATTTTTCCCTGATTTTCCCTATTTTTCCCCATTTTTCTCCTATTTTTCCCTGATTTTTCCCCTTTTCCCCCCGTTTTTCCAGGTTTTCCCTGTTTTCTCCCTCTTTCCCCCCATTTTTCCCTGATTTTCCCCCATTTTCCCCATATTTTCCCTCCTTTTCCCCCATTTTTCCCTGATTTTCCCCATTTTTCCATTTTTTCTTGTTTCCCCCCATTTTTCCCTGTTTTTCTACCTTTTCCCCCTTTCCCGCCATTATTTCTCATTTTTCCATCATTTTTCCCCATTTTCTCCTCATTTCCCCCCCCGTTTTGGGGAATTCAGGGTGGGAATCCCAAAACCAGGGAATTTGGGGTGGTGGAATGGGGAATTTGGGATGGGGGATCCCAAAACGAGGGAATTTGGGGTGGGAATCCCCAAAATCAGGGAATTTGGGATGGGAATGCCAAACCCAGGGAATTTGGGCTGGGATCTCAAAAACAGAGAGTTTGGGGTGGAGAAATGGGGAATTTAGGATGGCAGATCCCAAACCCAGGGAATTTGGGATGGGATCCCCCCAAACCCATGGAACTCTGTGCGGGATCCCCCCAAACCCAGGGAATTCAGGATGGAATCCCCCCAAACCCAGGGAATTCCGGGGCAGGATCCCTCCAAACCCCGGGAATTTGAGGCGGGATTCCCCCAAACCCAGGGAAATTGGGATGGAATCCCCCCAAACCCCAGGAATTCGGGGTGGAATCCCCCCAAACCCATGGAATTCCGGGCAGGATCCCAAACCCAGGGAATTCTGTGCAGGACCCCCCAAACCCAGGGAATTCTGTGCAGGACCCCCCAAACCCATGGAATTCCTGGCGGGATCCCCCCAAACTCAGGGAATTTCCCAAACCCCAGGAATTCCGGGCGGGATCCCCCCGCTCGGGAACCCACCGGAAGTGGAAGGTTCCCTCCCGCTGCCCGAAGCCGCTCCCGGGAACGACGCAGATCCCGGTCTCCTCCAGCAGCCGCATGCAGAAGAACATGTCCGGGGCCTGCTGCTTCTCCTGGGAATGCCGGGAGAGGGTCGGGAAAAACACCGGGATCCGACCCCGCGGGGGGCAAGGGATCGTCCCGCACAACCCCACAGCTCCCAGTTCGGATCCCGTCCATCCCAACATCTCCCAGTTTGGATCCGTCCATCCCAGTTTGGATCCCGCCCATCCCAGTTTGCATCCTGCCCATCCCAGTTGGGATCCCGTCCATCCCAGTCTGGATTCCATCCATCCCGAGATGGATCCCATCCTTTCCCAAATCTCCCAGTTTGGATTCTGTCCATCCCAGTTTGGATCTTGCCCATCCCAGGATGGATCCCATCCATCCCAGTTTGGATCCCGCCCATTCCAGTTTGGATCCCGTCCATCCCAGTTTGGATCCTGCCCATCCCAGTTTGGATCGTGCCCATCCCAGTTTGGATCGTGCCCATCCCAGTTTGGATCCTGCCCATCCCAGTCTGGATCCTGTCCATCCAAGCTGGGATCCCGTCCATCCCAGTCTGGATCCTGTCCATCCCAGTTTGCATCCTGCCCATCCCAGTTCAGATCCCGTCCATCCCAACATCTCCCAGTTTGGATCCCGTCCATCCCAGTTAGGATCCTGTCCATTCCCGGAACTCCCAGTATGGATTCCGTCCATCCCAGTTTGGATCCCATCCATCCCCACATCTCCCAGTTGTCTCCCATGGGGGGCCGAGGGCTCCTCCCACACAAACCCCAGGGATCAGGGTCGATCCCGATGAGTCCCTGGATTCCTGGGATCGATCCCAACGAATCCCATAATTCCTGGGATTGATCCTGCCCAGCCCCACACGAATCAGGATGGATCCTGTCCATCCCCAAAGCTCCCAGTTTGGATCCCATCCATCCCAGTTTGGGATCCCACCAATCCCAGTTTGGATCCTGTCCATCCCAACACCTCCCAGTTTGGATCCCACCCCATCCCCGCATTCCCGGTTTGGATCCCGCCCCATCCCCGCATTCCCGGTTTGGATCCTGCCCCATCCCCGCATTCCCGGTGCGGCTCCCTCCCCATCCCGGCATTCCCGGCTGCGATCCCGGCGCTGATCCGGCACCTTGGCGGCGGCGAGTGCGCGTGGCGGGAGGTCGATGCGGGGGAAGGAGTACATGGCGCCCTGCACGGGGTTGCAGTGGATCCCGGGCGTGCGGTTGAAGATCTCCTGGGTCAGCCGGGCCTTTTCCGCCAGGGAGCTCAGCACGGCCTCCTTCTCCTGCGGGATAAAGGGACGGGAATGCCGGCACGGATCGGCCTCAGACCAGCGCAGCCCAAATCCCAAATCCCAGCCCAAATCTCAAATCCCAAATCCCAGCCTCAAACCACCACATCCCATCCCAATGCCATCCAATTCCATCCCATCCCACCCCAATCCCATCCCAAATCCCAAATCTCATCACAGCTCAGCCTCAAACCACCACATCCCAGCCCAAATCTCATCCCAAATCCCAAATCCCAAATCCCACCCCATCCCAAATCCCAGCCCAGCCTCAAACCACCAGATCCCATCCCCAATCCCATCCCATCCCAACCTCAAACCACCACATCCCATCCCCAATCCCATCCCACCCCGTCGCAAATCCCAGCCCATCCTAAATCCCATCCCAATCCCATCCCATGGATCCCATCCCATCCGATGGATCCCATCCCAATCCCATCCCATGGATCCCAATCCCATGGATCCCATCCCCATCCTGCCGCTCCATACAGCCTGAAAGCTGTTGTAGGATGGATCTCCGGGTTTGGGCAGATCCATGACCGTGGATCCCATGGATCCCATCCCATGGATCCAATCCCAGTCCCATGGATCCCATCCCATGGATCCCAACCCCAATCCCATGGATCTCATCCCCATCCCGCTCCGTACAGCGTGGAAGCACTCGTAGGAGGGATCTCCGGGCTTGGGCAGATCCATGACCGTGGATCCCATCCCATCCCATGGATCCCAATCCCATCCCCATCCCAGTGCCCTGTACCGCCTGGAAGCGCTTGTAAGAGGGATCTCCGGGCTTGGGCAGGTCCACAACCATGGATCCCAAACCCAATCCCATGGATCCAATCCCATCCCATGGATCCCAATCCCATGGATCCCATCCCAATCCCATGGATCCCATCCCATCCCATCCCATGGATCCCATGGATCCCAATCCCATAGATCCCATCCCAATCCCATGGATCCCAATCCCAATCCCATGGATCCCAAACCAAATCCCATGGACCCCAATCCCATCCCAATCCCATGAATCCCATCCCATGGATTCCAATCCCATCCCATCCCATGGATCCAAATCCTATGGATCCCATCCCAATCCCATGGATCCCATCCCAATCCCACGGATCCCAATCCCATGGATCCCAATCCCATCCCAATCCCGCTCTGTACAGCCTGGAAGCGCTCGTAGGAGGGATCACCCTGGATCCCATCCCATCCCATGGATCCCATCCCATCCCATCCCATCCCATGGATCCCAATCCCATGGATCCCATCCCAGTGTCCCGTACCGCCTGGAAGCGCTCGTAGGAGGGATCTCCGGGCTTGGGCAGATCCATCACCATGGATCCCATCCCAACCCCATGGATCCCAATCCCATGGATCCCATCCCATCCCCATGGATCCCATCCCAATCCCAATCCCATGGATCCCAATCCCATGGATCCCATCCCGATCCCATCCCAGTGCACCGTACCGCCTGGAAGCGCTCGTAGGAGGGATCTCCGGGCTTGGGCGGGTCCACGATGGTGTCCAGGACCACCTGTCCGGGCACGGGCGGGCAGAGCCGGACCGACACCAGCTTGGAGAGCTCGGCCTTCACCTCGGGGTGCAGGTTCACCACCTCCATGTACCCGCCCCGCAGCCCGCACCTGCCGGGAAACGCCGGGATCGGCATCGCTGGGAATCGGGATCGCCGGGGATCGGGATCACCGGAATCAGCACCGCCAGGAATGGCCGGGGCCGGAGGGGAACAGGGATGGGAGACACCAGAGGGGAGGGGGGGTGGGGATGGTGGTGGAAGCTGTGGGAGATGTGGGTGGGATCCCATGGATGGGAATCTATGGATGGGATCCATGGATGGGAATCTATGGATGGGAACCTATGGAGAAGCACCCATGGTTGGGAGTTTTGGATGGGAATCCATGGATGGGAACCTATGGAGAGGCACCCACGGATGGGATCCATGGATGGGATCCATGGATGAGAGCCTATGGAGAAGGATCCATGGATGGGAACCTATGGAGAGGAACCCATGGATGGGAATCTATGGATGGGATCCATGGACGTGAACCTATGGAGAAGGATCTATGGAGAGGGATCCATGGATGGGAACCTACGGATGGGACCCATGGATGGGAACCTATGGAGAGGCACCCACTGATGGGATCCATGGATGGGATCCATGGATGAGAGCCTATGGAGAAGGATCCATGGATGGGAACCTATGGAGAGGAACCCATGGATGGGAATCTACGGATGGGATCCATGGACAGGAACCTATGGAGAAGGATCTATGGAGAAGGATCCATGGATGGGAACCTACGGATGGGATCCATGGATGGGAACCTATGGATGGGACCCATGGATGGGAACCTATGGAGAGGCACCCACTGATGGGATCCATGGATGGGATCCATGGATGAGAGCCTATGGAGAAGGATCCATGGATGGGAATCTATGGATGGGACCCATTGATGGGACCCATGGATGAAGATCTATAGACTGGAGTCCATCAGAGGAACCCATGGATAGGAACCTATGGATGGGATCCATGGATGAACAGGAACCTATGGATGGGATCCATGGATGGGAACCTATGGAGAAGCACCATGGATGGGGGTTTGGAATCTATGGATGGGATCCATGGATGGGATCCATGAACAGGAATCTATGGATGGGATCCATGGATGGTAACCTATGGAGAAGGAGCTATGGATGGGAATGTATGGATAAGGATCCATGGATGGGAATCCATGGACAGGAACCTATGGAGAGGGACCCATGGATGGGGTTTCATCATGGAACCTATGGATGGGACCCATGGATGGGGATTTGGGATGGGAACCCATGGATGCGAACCTACAGAGGATTCATGGATGGGAACCTATGGAGTGGGACCCATGGACGGGAATCTATGGATAGGATCCATGGATGGGATCCATAGATGGGAATCTATGAAGAAGGATCCAGGGATGGGGGTTTGGAATCTATGGATGGGATCCATGGATAGGAACCTATGGAGAAGGACCCATGGATGGGAACCTATGGATGGGATCCATGGATGGGAACCGATGGAGAAGAACCCATGGATGGGAAGCTATGGAGAAGGATCCATGGATGGGAACCTATGGATGGGATCCATGGATGGGAACTGATGGAGAAGAACCCATGGATGGGAAGCTATGGAGAAGGATCCATGGATGGGAACCTATGGAGAAGGACCCATGGATGGGAACCTATGGATGGGATCCATGGATGGGAACCGATGGAGAAGAACCCATGGATGGGAAGCTATGGAGAAGGATCCATGGATGGGAACCTATGGATGGGATCCATGGATGGGAACTGATGGAGAAGAACCCATGGATGGGAAGCTATGGAGAAGGATCCATGGATGGGAACCTATGGAGAAGGATCAATGGATGGAATCTATAGATGGAAATCCATGGATGGGAACCTATGGAGAAGCACCCATGGACAGGGGTTTGGAACCTATGGATGGGATCCATGGACAGGATCCATGGATGGGAACCTATGGAGAGGAACCCATCGATGGGAATTTATGGATGGGACCCATTGATGGGACGCATGAATGAAGATCTATAGACTGGGGTCCATCAGAGGAACCCATGGATAGGAACCTATGGACGGGATCCATGGATAGGATTGATGAACAGGAACCTGTGGATGGGATCCATGGATGGGAACCTATGGAGAAGAACCCATGGATGGGAATCTACGGATGGGATCCATGGATGGGGATTTGGGATGGGATCCATGGATGGGAACCGATGGAGAAGCACCATGGATGGGGGTTTGGAACCTATGGATGGGATCCATGGATGGGATCCATGAACAGGAATCTATGGATGGGAATGTATGGATGGGATCCATGGATGGGAATCTACGGAGAAGGATCCATGGATGGGAACCTGTGGATGGCAATCTATGGATGGGAACCTATGGATGGGATCTATGGAGAAGCACCCATGGTTGGGAGTTTTGGATGGGATCCATGGATGGGAACCTATGAGGAAGGATCCATGGGTGGGAATCTATAGATCAGATCCATGGATGGAAACCTATGGATGGGAACCTATGGAGAAGCATCCATGGACAGGGGTTTGGAACCTATGGATGGGATC
Organism: Phylloscopus whistleri; assembly: GCA_017589585.1. Taxonomy (NCBI): domain Eukaryota; kingdom Metazoa; phylum Chordata; class Aves; order Passeriformes; family Phylloscopidae; genus Phylloscopus; species Phylloscopus whistleri. The sequence goes on from JADMLD010001138.1 coordinate 27,068, forward strand.
CATGAACTGGAACCTATGGAGAAGGACCCATGGATGGGAATCCATGGACAGGAACCTATGGAGAGGGACCCATGGATGGGATCCATGGAGAGGAACCTATGGAGAGGGACCCATGGATGGGATCCATGGATGGGATCCATGGAGAGGAACCTATGAAGAGGAACCCATGGATGGCAGCCATGGATCGGAACCCATGGATGGGATCCATGGGTGAGGGTCCAGGATGGGAATCTATGGATAAGACCTGGCATCCATGGAATCACGACCTCCGCATCCAATGTCACCTCCAACCCCAATCTAGCAGATCCATGGGGTGATGGCATCTCCATCCCTACGTCACCTCCATCCCCACCCCAGAGGATCCCTGAGCTGGTGGTGGCATCTCCAACCCCAATCCATGACAATCCATGACCCCAGCCCCAGAAGATCCATGGGCTGGTGGCATCTCCATCCTCAGAAGATCCATGGGGTGGTGGTATCTCCATCCCCAATCCATGACAATCCATGGCAATCCATGACCCCAACCCCAGAAGATCCATGGGATGGTGGCATCTCCATCCCCAACCCCAGGAGATCCATGGGGTGGGTGGTGGCATCTCCATCCCCAACCCCAGAAGATCCATGGGACGGTGGCATCTCCATCCCCAACCCATGACACCTGTGACAATCCATGACCCCAAACCCAGAAGATCCATGGGGTGGTGGCATCTCCATCCCCAACCCATGACACCCATGACCCCAACCCCAGAAGATCCATGGGGTGGGTGGTGGCACCTCCATCCCCAACCCATGGCAATCCATGACCCCAACCCCAGAAGATCCATGGGGTGGTGGCACCTCCTCCCACATCCCACCCCGTGGGATCCCTGGGGACTCCGGCCACCCGCCCAGGAGGTGACAATTCCCAGGAACTCACTCTCCGTGGTATCCCTTGGAGACCGAGTGGAAGGAGGCCAACTCCACCGTCTCCGAGTAGGGCGGCCCCATCTCCATCAGGACCTTCTTGAAGGAGTGGAAGGCCGAGTTCTTGTCGTAGATGTTGTCCTGGTACACCTGGGGTGGGGACGGGACAACCCCGAGGACGTCACCTGTGATTCCGGGGCTTTTCCTGGGGTCGGGGAGGGGACATCCCCACCACAGGGACATCCCATCCCAGGGACATCCCACCCCAAGGACATCCCACCCCACCCCATCCCACCTCGTCGGCCAGCAGGAACAGCTTCTCCTCGTAGGCGAACTTGATCACCTCCTCGATGCACTCCCGGCTCTGCACCTGGCCTGGGGACAACCCGGGACCTCAGCCCGGCTCGGAAACGGGGCCCCGCTACGGGTTTGGGGTCCCGCTCTGGTTTTGGGGTCCCAGTTCTGGGGTCCCGGTCCAGTTTTGGATTCCCGGTCCACTTTTGGGGTCTCAGTCCAGCTTTGGGGTCCCAGCCCAGTCTTGGGTTCACAGTTCAGTCCCAAGGTCCCAGTCCACTTTTGGGGTCTCAGCCCAGTCTTGGGGTTCCAGTCCAGTTTTGGGGTCCTGGTCCAGTTTTAGGGTCCCAGTGCAGTTTTGGGTTCCCAGTCCAGTCCCAAGGTCCCACTCCAGTTTTGGGGTCCCACTCCAGTTTTAGGTTCCCAATCCTGTTTTGGGTTCCCAGTCCAGTTTTGGGGTCCTGGTCCAGTTTTGAGGTCCCAGTCCTGGGTTTCCAGTCCAATTTTGGGTTCCCAGTCCAGTTTTGGGGTCTCAGTCCTGGGTTCCCATTCTTGGGTTACCAGTGCAGTTTTGGGTTTCTTGTTTTGGGTTCCCAGTCCAGTTTTGGGGTCCCAGCCTTGGGTTTCCAGTCCAGTCCTGGGTTTCCAGTCCAGTTTTCAGGTCCCAGTCTGGTTTTGGGGTCCCAGTCCAGTTTTGGGGCCCCAGTTTTGGGGTCCCAGTTTTGGGGTCCCGGTCCAGTTTTGGGGTCCCAATCCAGTTTTGGGGTCCTGGTCCGGTTTTGGGTTCCAGTCCAATTTTGGGGTCTCAGTCCTGGGTTCCCAGTCCAGGGTTCCCAGTGCAGTTTTGGGGTCCCAGTCCAGCCCAGGAGTCCCAGTCCAGTTTTGGGTTACCAGTCCAGTTTTAGGGTCCCAGTGCAGTTTTGGGGTTCCAGTCCAATTTTGGGGTCCCAGTTCTGGATTCTCAGTCCAGTTTTGGATTCCCAGTCCAGTTTTGGATTCCCAGTCTAGCTTTGGGGTCCCAGTCCAGTCCTGGGGTCCCAGTCCAGTTTTAGGGTCCCAGTGCAGTTTTGGGGTCTCAGTCCAGTTTTGGGATCCCAGTCCTGGATTCCCAGTCCAGTTTTGGGTTTCCAGTCCAGTTTTGGGGTCCCAGCCTTGGGTTCCCAGTCCACTCTGGGATCCCACCCCATCGATCCCATCCTAGATGTCCCACCCCACAGCTCCCGCCCCACGGATCGTTACCGGTGGGGTTGCCGGGGTTGATGATGCAGAGCACGCGGGGGCTGCACCCCACCCCACCTCACCCCACCCCATCCCATGGAGCCCACGGATCCCACCCCACAGCCCCCATCCCACGGATCCCACAGCCCCCATCCCATGGATCCCACAGCTCCCACCCCACAGCTCCCGCCCCACAGATCGTTACCAGTGGGGTTCCCGGGGTTGATGATGCAGAGCACGCGGGGGCTGCAGCGCCCCACACCCCACCTCACTCCACGGATCCCACCCCACAGATCCCACCCCACAGATCCCATCCCCACCCCACGGATCCCGCCCCACGGATCGTTACCGGTGGGGTTCCCGGGGTTGATGATGCAGAGCACGCGGGGGCTGCAGTGCCCCACACCCCATGGATCCCATCCCATGGATCCCATCCCACCCCACAGCCCCCATCCCACAGATCCCATCCTCGCCCCACAGCTCCTGCCCCACGGATCGTTACCGTTGGGGTTGCCGGGGTTGATGATGCAGAGCACGCGGGGGCTGCAGTGCCCCCCACCCCATGGATCCCACCCCATCCCATGGATCCCACAGATCCCACCCCACGGATCCCACTCCCACGTTACCGGTGGGGTTCCCGGGGTTGATGATGCAGAGCACGCGGGGGCTGCAGCGCCCCACACCCCATGGATCCCATCCCATGGATCCCATCCCATCCCATGGATCCCACAGATCCCGCCCCACAGATCCCACCCCACAGACCCCACGGATCGTTACCGGTGGGGTTCCCGGGGTTGATGATGCAGAGCACGCGGGGGCTGCAGCGCCGCCGGCCCTCGGCCAGCGCCCGGCGCAGCTCGGCCACGTCCAGCGCCCAGCAGCGCTCCTCGGCCAGGTAATAATTGACCTGCGCCGCCTCCAGCTCGGCCAGCGCCGCCGAGTACAGCGGGTACTGCGGGATGGGGATCAGCACCCCCGTGCGCGACGAGCCCGAGCCCGCCACCAGCAGCTTCAGCATGTTCTGGGGACACCGGGGGACACAGAGGGGACAGTGAGGGGACAGTGAGGGGACAGGGGACAGCCCGAGCCCGCCACCAGCAGCTTCAGCATGTTCTGGGGACACCGGGGGACACAGAGGGGACAGTGAGGGGACAGGGGACAGCAGCTTCAGCATGTTCTGGGGACATGGAGGGGACAGGGGACACAGGTCAGGGGACAGGGGACAGCCCGAGCCCGGCACCAGCAGCTTCAGCATGTTCTGGGGACAAGGGACAGGGAGGGGACAGTGAGGGGACAGGGGACAGCCCGAGCCCGCCACCAGCAGCTTCAGCATGTTCTGGGGACAAGGGACAGGGAGGGGACAGTGAGGGGACAGGGGACAGCCCGAGCCCGCCACCAGCAGCTTCAGCATGTTCTGGGGACACCAGGGGACACGGGTCAGGGGACAGAGAGGGGATACGGAGGGGACACCGTTCTGGGGACACGGAGGAGACAGGGTGAGGGGACAGGAGGGGACACAGGGAGAGCAGCCCGAGCCCGCCACCAGCAGCTTCAGCATGTTCTGGGGACACAGAGGGGACAGGGGACAGTGAGGGGACAGGGGACAGGGACAGGGGACAGGGGACAGTGAGGGGACAGCCAGGGGACACGGGGGGGAGCAGCCCGAGCCCGCCACCAGCAGCTTCGGCATGTTCTGGGGACAGGGAGGGGACACGGGTGAGGGGACAGGAGGGGACAGGGTCAGGGGACAGCCAGGGGACACGGGGAGAGCAGCCCGAGCCCGCCACCAGCAGCTTCAGCATGTTCTGGGGACACGAGGGGACAGAGAGGGAACACAGGTCAGGGGACAGGGGACAGCCCGAGCCCGCCACCAGCAGCTTCAGCATGTTCTGGGGACAGACAGGGGACACGGGTCAGGGGACACAGAGGGGACAGCGAGGGGGAGCAGCCCGAGCCCTCCACCAGCAGCTTCAGCACGTTCTGGGGACATGGGGGGACAGGGGTCAGCAGGGGACAGAGAGGGGACAGCCAGGGGACACGGTTCTGGGGACAGAAGTGACAGGGGTCAGCAGGGGACAACGAGGGGACACAGGGGGGACAGAGAGGGGACACGGGGGGACACAGAGCAGGCGATTATGGGACACAGAGGGGACACAGAGCGGGGGGCAAGGGGATGGCGTGGGGTGGGAATCAGATCGTGGGGACATTGAGGAGACACAGAGGGGACACAGACGGGACACGGAGGGGACACAGAGGGGACAGGGAGGGGACGGCGTGGGGTTTGGAATCAGGAGATGGTGGGGACAATCAGGGGACAGGTTGGGAGTGGCCATCAGGACATTGAGGGGACAACGAGGGGACAGCGAGGGGACATTGAGGTGACATGGGGACGATGAGGGGACAGCGTGGGGTGGGAATCAGGACACTGGGGACAATGAGGGGACACCGAGGGGACAGGTTGGGGTGGGCATGGGGACATCACGGGGACATCACGGGGACATCATGGGGACATCATGGGGACGGGGTTGGTCCTGGGGACAAGGAGGGGACATCACGGGGACAATGAGGGGACAGGATGATGGGGGCACAGGGACATCACGGGGACATTGGGGACACGGTGTGGACACGGACATGGGGACATTGTGGGGACAATGAGGGGACAGGATGGGGTGGGCATGGGGACATCACGGGGACACAGTTGGGGTGGCCATGGGGACATCGTGGGGACACCATGGGGACATGGTTGGGGTGGCCATGGGGACAATGAGAGGACAGGATGGGGTGGCCATGGGGACATCACGAGGACACGGTTGGGGTGGCCATGGGGACATCACGGGGACACAGTTGGGGTGGCCATAGGGACATCACGGGGACATCATGGGGACATCATGGGGACAGGGTTGGGGTGGCCATGGGGACATCACGGGGACATCACGGCGACACAGCTGGGATGGCCATGGGGACAACTCAGGGACAGCACAGGGGACAAGTGGGGACAACTCGGGGACACGAACCCGGGGACACCCCGGGGTGGGGGAGGGGACAACGAGGCGACAACGCCACCACCCCCACCCCCCCACAACAACCGTCGCGACACCCGCGCGGCCTCGGGGACGCCCCGGAGCTGGCACCGTCCCCGGGGGTGGGTGGGGACACCAAGGACGCGCCACCAAGTGCCACCACCCCCCCCTCCCCCCCCCGCGCCACCCCGCGCGCTGCCAAGGGTGGCACAAAGGTCCCTTTGTCACCGGCCACCGTGGGAACGGCGCGCGGGGCGGGGCGGGGGTGGCAGCGCGCCCGGTGTCCCCGGGAGGGGGAGGGGGAGGGGATATGTCGCGGCCCATGTCGCCGATTGTCGCCCCCCCCCCGCCCCGTACCACGATGGCGTCGCTGGCGCCGGTGGAGAGGAAGATGTCGTCGGCCTTGGCGGGGACGCCGCCGTCGCGACGCTCGATATATCGCGCCACGTTCTCGCGCACCAGCTGCAGCCCCGGGCTGGCGCTGTAGGAGCCTGCGGGGACAGCGCGGGGGAGGTGACAACCAGGGGACAGCGAGGGGACAGAGAGGGGACAGAGAGGGGACAGTGAGGGGACAGCGAGGGGACAGAGAGGGGACAGAGAGGGGACAGTGGGGGGACAGTGAGGGGACAGAGAGGGGACAGTGAGGGGACAGAGAGGGGACAGTGAGGGGACAGTGAGGGGACAGAGAGGGGAGAGAGAGGGGACAACCAGGTGACACCAAGTGACACCCAGGGGACACCCAGGGGACACCGAGGGGACACTGAGGGGACACCCAGGAGACAGCAAGGGGACACCCTGGTGACACCCAGTGACACCTAGGGGACACCCAGTGACACCCAGGGGACACTGAGGTGACACACAGAGGACACCCAGGGACACCCAGGTGACACCGGGAGGTGACACTGAGGTGACACCAGGAGGTGACACCCATCCACGCTCTGTCCCCCGCGCGCCGCCAGCAGCCGCTGGACACCGAGGGGACACTGAGGTGACACCCTGGTGACACCAGGTGACACTGAGGTGACACTCACCCACGCTCTGCCCCCCGCAGGCCGCCAGCAGCCGCTGCGCTCTCTCTTTGGCGTCGCTGGGCAGGTTCGGGTCCTTCATCAGCTCCGGGCACAGGCAGAGCGCGGTCACCTGCCAGGGGGACAGGGACAGTGACACAGGGGACAGTGACACAGGAGGGTGGCAGATGTCACTGTCCCTGTCCCCGGGCCGTACCTGGCGCAGGAAGGTGATTGGCTGCTGGCCCATGGCGTGCGCGTCACCGATGTTGGCCTTGATCACCTCGGTGAAGGGCTTGGGGACACCCTGGGGGGACAGCGGGGACACCGAGGGGACAGGGAGGGGACAGCGACAGGGACAGAGGGGACAGCAGGACAGGAACAGGGACAGGAGACGGGACAGGGATGGGGACAGGAGAGGGGACAGGGACAGCAGGGACAGGAGTGGGGACAGGGACAGGGACAGCAGAGAGAGGGACAGAGGGGACAGGAGAGGGGACACAAGAGGGGACAGGGACAGGAGAGGGGACAGTGATGGGGACAGGACAGGGGACAGGGACGGCGGGGACGGGGACAAGGACAGGGACAGGAATGGGGACAAGGGAATGGGGACAGGGACAGGAAAGGGGACAGGGAGAGGGACAGGGTCAGGGTCAGGAACGAGGTGGGGACAGTGACACAAACGGGGACAGGGACACAAACGGGGACAGGGACAAGTTCAGGGCCAGGTCAGGGGTCACGCCCCGCCTGTCCCCACCCGCTGCCACCCCCGCTGTCGCACGGGTGGTGGCACCGCCAGGGGCGTGGCGTCACCCCCGCGTCCCCTGCGCCGCGACACGGGGACCCTGGGGACCCTGGGGAACCTCGGGGACTTTGGGGACATTGGGGACCCTGGGGAACCTCGGGGACTTTGGGGACCTCGGGGACTTTGGGGACTTTGGGGACCCTGGGGACCTCGGGGACTTTGGGGACCTCGGGGACTTTGGGGACCTTGGGGACCTTGGGGGCTTTGGGGACCTTGGGGACCCTGGGGACCTCGGGGACTTTGGGGACCTCGGGGACTTTGGGGTCCTCAGAGACCTTGGGGACCTCAGAGACTTTGGGGACCTCAGGGACATTGGGGACCTCGGGGACTTTGGGGACGTCGGGGACCCTGGGGACATTTGGTGACACTGGGGACACGGTGCCAGCCTGGCAGGGCGGTGGCCGCGTCCCCACCCCCCCCACCCCCCCCCCCCCGCGCGCGCGCAGGTGACCGGACCGGACTTTGGCCACCTCGGGCGACACCCGGGACTCTGCCCGCGGCGGTGGCACCGCCCGGAGTGTGTCACCTCCTCTGTCACCTCTGTCACCTCGGCCTCACCCCCGCCACCCCCGCCACCCGCTCCTGTCACCGCTGTCACCGCCGGGATGTCCCCAAACCCCTCCCCCACCCCCCCCCCAAAAAAACCAGGGACCCCCCCGGGGCCGTGGGAAAATTCCCAGGTGGGAGCGGGGGAGGGGACAGAGGGACAGAGGGACAGAGGGACAGAGGGACAAAGGGACAGAGGGACAGAGGGGACAGAGGGACAGAGGGGACAGAGGGGACAGAGGGACAGAGGGACAGAGGGGACAGAGGGACAGAGGGGACAGAGGGGACAGAGGGACAGAGGGACAGAGGGGACAGAGGGGACAGAGGGACAGAGGGACAGAGGGACAGAGGGGACAGAGGGGACAGAGGGACAGAGGGACAGAGGGGACAGAGGGACAGAGGGGACAGAGGGGACAGAGGGACAGAGGGACAGAGGGGACAGAGGGACAGAGGGGACAGAGGGGACAGAGGGACAGAGGGACAGAGGGGGGGACAGAGGGACAGAGGGACAGAGGGGACAGAGGGACAGAGGGACAGAGGGGGGGACAGAGGGACAGAGGGACAGAGGGGACAGAGGGGACAGAGGGACAGAGGGACAGAGGGACAGAGGGACAGAGGGACAGAGGGGACAGAGGGACAGAGGGACAGAGGGACAGAGGGGGGGACAGAGGGACAGAGGGACAGAGGGACAGAGGGGACAGAGGGGACAGAGGGACAGAGGGACAGACGGACCTTAGGGGGCTCCGGGGTGGGAGAGGGGGTTGGGCTCTGGATTTTGGGGTAAAAATCCCTATTTTGGGGGAAAATCCCTTTTTTTGGGGAAAAATTTGCGTTTTTTTGGGGAAAAAAACCCCCTATTTTTGGGGGGGGGGGGGAAATCCCTTTTTTGGGGAAAAAAATTCCCTTTTTTGGGGGGAAAAACCGCGGGTTTTTTGGGGAAAAAATCCCTTTTTTCAGGAAAAAAATCCCTTTTTTGGGGAAAAAAAAACCTCTTTTTTGGGGAAAAAAAAATCTATTTTTTGGGGGGGGGGGAAATCCCTTTTTTGGGGGCAAAATTTTCCTTTTTGGGGGGGAAAAATCGCGGTTTTTCGGGAAAAAATCCCCGATTTTTTGGGAGAAATCCCTTTTTTTTTTTAGGGGGAATATCCCTTTTTGGGGGGGAAAACCATCCCTTTTTTGGGGAAAAATTCCCTTTTTTGGGGAAAAAAAATTCCTTTTTTGGGGGGAAAAATCGCGGTTTTTTTGGGGAAAAAATCCCTGATTTTGGGGGGGGAAATCTTTTTTTTTTTCAGGGGGAAATTCCCTTTTTTTGGGGAAAAATTTGCGTTTTTTGGGGAAAAAAACACCTTTTTTTGGGGGGGAATCCCTTTTTTGGGGGAAAAAAATCTCTTTTTTTGGGGGAAAAACCGCGGTTTTTTGGGGGGAGAAATCCCCGATTTTGGGGGAAATCCTTTTTTTTAGGGGGAAAATTCCATTTTTTGGGGGGTAAAAATCCCTTTTTTGGGAAAAAAAATCCCTTTTTGGGGTAAAACCTATTTTTATGGGAAAAATCGCTTTTTTGGGAAAAAAAGTCCCTTTTTGGGGGTAAAACCCATTCCTTTTGGGTAAAACCCATTTTTGGGGGGGAAATCGCTTTTTGGGGGATTAAAACCCCATTTTTTGTGGGGATACAAACCCTTTTTTGGGGAATAAAATTCATTTTTGGGGGGGAAAATCCTTCTTTGGGGTAAACCAAATTTTTTGGGGAAAATCGCTTTTTTGGGGTGTAAAATCCCCTTTTTGGGGGGTAAACCCCCTTTTTTGGGGGGATAAATCCCATTTTTGGGGGGGATAAATCCCATTTTTGGGGCGGAAAATCCTATTTTTTGGGGGGATAACCCCTCATTTTTGGGGGTGTTTATTATGGGGACAATTTTGGGGGGACCCCAAATTTCGGGGTTGGGAGTCCCGATTTTGGGGTTGGGGGGTCCGGATTTTGGGGTTGGGGTCCCGATTTTGAGTTTGGGGGTCCGGATTTTGGGGCAATTCCGGGTTTGGGAAGGGGGTCCCGGTTCCAGAGGGGTTATCCCGGTTCAGGGTCGGGATATCCCGGTTTTGGGGGGATTATCCCAGGTCAGGGTCGGGATATCCCGGTTTTGGGTGGGGTTATCCCGGGTCAGGATGGGGTTATCCCGGATCCAAGGGGGTTATCCCGGTCCGGGAGGGGTTATCCCGGTTTTAGGTGGGGATTTCCTGGTTGCAGGAGGGTTATCCCGGTCCCAGAGGGGTTATCCCAGTTCAGGGTCGGGTTACCCGGTTCCCGGGGGCTTATCCCAGTCCGGGAGGGGTTATCCCGGTTTTAGGTCAGGATATTCCTGTCCGAGAGGGGTTATCCCGGGTCAGGGTTGGGCTATCCCAGTTCCAAGGGGGTTATCCCGGGTCAGGGTCGAGTTATCCCGGTTCCCGGGGGGTTATCCCGATTCTGGGGGGGTTATCCTGGTTTTAGGTCACAATATCCCCGTCCGAGAGGGGTTATCCCGGTCCGAGAGGGGTTATCCCGGTTCAGGGTCGGGTTACCCGGTTTCCAGGGGGTTATCCCAGTCCCAGGGGGTTATCCCGGTCCAGGGGGGTTATCCCGGTTCCCGGGAGGTTTTCCCTGTTTTAGGTCAGGATATCCCGGTCCAGGAGGGGTTATCCCGGTCCAGGGGGTGCTGTTCCCTGCCCGGCACTGACTGTCCCGGTTCTGGCTCGGGTTATCCCGATCAGGGCCGAGCTGTCCCGGTTCAGGTTATCCCTGCCCGGGACTGACTGTCCCGATTCGGTATCGGGTTATCCCGACCAGGGACCAACTGTCCCGGTTCTGGCTCGGGTTATCCCTGCCCGGGACTGACTGTCCTGATTCGGTATCGGATTATCCCGACCAGGGAGGGGATGTCCCGGTTCGGGTTATCCCTGTCTAGGACTGACTGTCCTGGTTCGGGATCCGATTATCCCGACCGGGGCCGGGCTGTCCCGGCTCGGGCTCGGGTTATCCCGGTTCGGGCTCGGGTTATCCCGGTTCGGGTTCGGGTTATCCCGGTTCGGGTTCGGGTTATCCCGGTTCGGGCTCGGGTTATCCCGGTTCGGGTTCGGGTTATCCCGGTTCGGGCTCGGGTTATCCCGGTTCGGGTTCGGGTTATCCCGGTTCGGGTTCGGGTTATCCCGGTCGAGGTCAGGCTGTCCCAGTTCGGGATCAGGTTATCCCGGTTCGGGCTCGAGTTATCCCGATTCTGACTCGGGGTTATCCCGACCAGAACCGGGCTGTCCCGTTCCCCCGCCGCCCCTTCCTCCGTTTCTCTAATTAATTACCATAATTAACTTGTTAATTACCCGCCGCAGCTCCCGCTCCAGCTCCAGCGCCCGCACCACCACGGGGCCGCCCTATCCCGATCCTAACTCGGGTTATCCCGACCAGAACCGGGCTATCCCTACCGGGGCCGCGCTATCCCGTTTTCCCCGTGTCAGATAATTAATTACCCTAATTAATTAACGTGTTAATTACCCGCCGCAGCTCCTGCTCCAGCTCCAGCGCCCGCACCACCACGGGGCCGGGCTATCCCGATCCTAACTCGGGTTATCCCGATTCTAACTCGGTTTATCCCGTTTCCCCCGTACTAGATAATTAATTCCCCTAATTAATTAATTGGTTAATTACCTGCCGCAGCTCCTGCTCCAGCTCCAGCGCCCGCACCACGATGGGCCCGCGCACGGCGTACTCCACGCGGCGGATGGCGGGGTTCATCGACTCGGGGGTCAGCACCGGGCCCCGCCGCGCCGCCCCCGCCGCCGCCGCCATCGCCATGGCCAGGAGCCTGCGGGGCAGCAGCGCCCTCAGCGCCCGCATCCGCACCGGGACACCGGCACCGGCACCGGGACCGGGACACCGGCACCGACACAGACACCGGGACCGGGACACCGGGACCGGGACCGAGACACCGGCACCGACACAGACACCGGCACCGGGACACCGGGACCGGGACACCGGGACCGAGACTCACACCGGGACCGGCACCGGGACCGGCACCGGGACCGGCACCGGGACCGGGATCGGGACACCGGGACACCGGCACCGACACCGGCACCGACACCGGTAACGACACCCCCGGGGGACACCCGGCACCAGGACCAGGGAGAACCGGGACCGGGACCGGGACCGAGACCGGGACACCGGCAACAGCACCGGGACCGGGACCGACACCGGGACCGATACCGGGACACCGGCACCGAGACCAGGACACCAGGACCGGAACCGATACCGGGACCGGGACACCAGCAACGACACCCCCGTGGGAGGACACCGGCACCCCGACACCGACACCGACACCGAGACACCGATACCGATATCGGCACCGACACCGGCACCGCCGCCCCGGACCCGCCCCCGCGAACCCCCCACGACCAAAATCCCTCCCCCGGATGTACCGGAGCTGCCGCGCTCGGGGCCGCGGGGCAACGGGCAACGGGCAACGGGCAACGGAAGGGCAACGGGCGGGGAACGGGGGAGGGGGGCGGGGAACGGGGGGGGAGGGCGGGGAGGGGACAGAGGGGACGGGGATGGGACAGAGGGGACGGGGAGTGGCACCGGGAGAGGGGGGGGGGTGGCACCGGGGATGGGACAGGGAGAGGGGGCTGGCACCGGGAGCCGGAGTGACAGCGGGGACGGGGAGGCGGGGGTGGCACCGGGGACAGGGACGGGGGTGGCACCGGGGATGGGACAGTGGGGACAGGGAGAGGGGGGTGACAGCGGGGAGGGGACAAGGAGGGGGGGGGTGGCACCGAGAGCGAGGAGTGACAGAGGGGACAGGGACGGGGGTGGCACCGGGGATGGGACGGCGGGGACGGGGAGAACGGGGTGGCACCGGGAGCCGGAGTGGCAGCGGGGACGGGGACGTGGGGGTGGCACCGGGGATGGGACGGCGGGGACGGGGAGAGTGGTGGCACCGGGGAGGGGACAGCTGGGACAGGGTTAGGGGGGTGGCACCGGGAGCGGGGAGTGGCAGCGGGGACGGGGAGAGCGGGGACGGGGAGAGCGGGGTGGCACCTGGAAGGCGACAGAGGGGACGGGGTTAGGGGGGTGGCACCGGGAGTGGGGGGTGGCAGCGGGGACGGGGAGAGGGGGGTGGCACCGGGAAGGGGACAGGGAGCAGCAGGTGGCACCGGGAATGGGACAGTGGGGACAGGGATGGGGGTGGCACCGAGAGCGAGGAGTGGCAGCGGGGACGGGGAGGCGGGGACAGGGAGAGGGGGGTGGCAGCGGGGACAGGGAGTGAGGTGGCACCGGGAATGGGACAGGGTTAGGGGGGTGGCACCGGGAGCGAGGAGTGACAGCGGGGACGGGGACGTGGGGGTGGCACTGGGGAGGGGACAAGGAGAGGGGGATGGCACCGGGAGTGGGGAGTGACAGCGGGGATGGGACAGCTGGGACAGGGGGGGGGGGGGTGGCACCGAGAAGGCGACAGAGGGGACGGGGTTAGGGGGGGGTGGCACCGGGGAGGCGACAGGGAGGGGGGTGGCACCGGGAGCCGGAGTGGCAGCGGGGACGGGGACGTGGGGGTGGCACCGGGTAGGGGACAGGGAGCGGCAGGTGGCACCGGGAAAGGGACAAGGAGAGGGGGGTGGCACCGGGAAGGGGACAGAGGGGACGGGGTTAGGAGGGTGGCACCGGGACCAGGGAGTGGCACCGGGAGCGGGGGTGACAGCGGGGACAGGGAGCGGCAGGTGGCACTGGGAATGGGACAGTCGGGACAGGGACAGGGGGGTGGCACCGGGAGCGAGGAGTGACAGCGGGGACGGGGACGTGGGGGTGGCACCGGGAAGGGGACAGGGAGCGGCAGGTGGCACTGGGAGTGGGACACTGGGGACAGGGAGAGGGGGGTGGCACCGGGGATGGGACGGCGGGGATGCGATACCGGGGACAGCGGGGACGGGGAGCGGGGGGTGGCACCGGGGAGGCGACAGGCCCGGGAGAAGGGGGAGGGTGGCAGCAGCAGGGACAGCGGCGGTGGCACCACCGGGAGTCGCGGCGGTGGCGCCGGGCACGGGGACACTGGGAAAAGGGGGTGGCACCGGGAGCGGGGCACGGGGAAAAAACCGGGGGGGGACAGGGACGGGGACAGAAAAACCGGGGACGGGGGTGGCACCGGGAATGGAACCTGGGGACAAAGGTGGCACCGGGAATGGGACACGGGGAATGGGACACCGGGGACAAAGGTGGCACCGGGAATGAGATAGTGGGGACAAAGGTGGCACCGGGCACGGGACAGTGGGGACGGGGGTGGCACCGGGCACGGGACAGTGGGGACAAAGGTGGCACCGGGAACGGGACACCGGGAGCGGGCACGTGGCAGCGGGGACAGCGGGCACGGGGACAGCGGTGGCACCGGTGACAACTGGCGCTGAAGGGGGGAGGGGGGGCAGGGGGGGTGGCACCGGGAACGGGGACAGCTGGCACCGGGGGGGTGGCACCGGGGGACTTTGTCACCCCAGGGGTTGGGGACAGGCGACACGAGGGCCGAGGGACACGGGGCTGCGGGAATTGGGGGACACAGAGCCACCTCCCCCTCCCCCCCCCACCCCCCAAAATTGTCCCCAAATGTCCCCAAGCCCCGCGGTTACATCGCCCCCCAGCGGCTCCAACCGTCGCGCCCGCGCTGGCCACGCCCACCCGCCGCTGTCAATCAGCGGGGGCCGCGCCCGCTCGAAGCCGATTGGCTGCGGGCGGAGGGGGCGGGGCCGGGAGAGCCCAAATGCGGCGTTGGGCGGGGGGGGCGGGGGGGGGAGCTCGGAATGGGATCCGCCCCCTATTGGGGGCCCAATGATCCTCCCCATTGGGGACCCCATAAAATCCCAATTGGGGTCCCCACAGACCCTCCCCATTGGGGACCCCATAAAAATCCCACAG
>JADMLD010001651.1:0-42500 GCA_017589585.1 Phylloscopus whistleri
GGGCTGGAGCTGGAATGGGGCTGGGCTGGAGCAGGGATGGAGCTGAGGCTGGAGCGCGGATGGGGCTGCTCCGGAGCGCCGGGGCTGTGCTGGAGCCCGAGAGGCTCCGACCGCGCAGGGGCCTCATTAGCACCACGCTAATGAGCCTCCGTGCAAATAAAGCCCATCCGGGTTAATCGATAGCAGGAAAAATCCATGGAGCCGCTGCTTGGGGCGGCTGGTGCCGCTCCTGCGGGAGGAGCTGCAGGAACGTCCTGCAGGGCTGGCACCTTCCCCTCCCCTGGGGCTGAGCCGGGGCTCCAGCAGCCCTTGGGATGGGGAAACAAAACCCCGAGCGTGAAAAACGAGGTTCACTTTTTATAAAAATGTATAAGTTTAATAGAAATAAAATAAAAATAGACAATTAGGAGACAGAAAAACAAAGCTTCTCGGCCGAGGGTGCAAACCAGCACAGTGCCCATTTCAGATCCTTGGTTTTTAAGGATCCCTGTGTTACATATTCAATTAGAAGTTAATGCGTGATTCAAACATTCATTTTCGGGTATGTTTTGTTGTTTGTTTTTTTTCTGTAAAGTTTCAAGAATCTGCCAAGTGTGCAGTTTTTATCTGTGCAGGGCTCCTCTCATAAATCCTTCTTGGCCATTAAAGGTTCAATTTTCCTTTATCAGGAATCTTCACGCAGGAATGTGGGACGGCATCTCCCACCCTCTGGTCGGTTTTAGATGCCACAAAAAAAATAACAAAACCCAGTCTACTGTGTTACAATTAAAGAATATACCTTCACCATACTGTAAAATTCCACAAATAAAGAGGAAATACAGTACAACCTTCTTACATTATACATATAGCATTCATCTCAATATTTGCCAAAAGCCAGCTCCAAAATGTGTATTTATAACCCTGAGCCACAGCCCCGGGCAGGCAGCGAGGGACAGGGGGACAGAAGGAAAGGAAGCCCCAGCCCTGGAATGTTCCCCCCCGGGCGAGGCTGACCCGGCCGGAGGAAGGTGCCGGCAGTGGGAATGCCCCCCCAGGCCCCTCAGCAATTTGCTCACCGTGCCTGCCTGGAAAGGTGATGTCTGTCCCCACCACAGCCATTAAATAATTCAGGAAATCATTAAATCATTAAAGGAGGGACAGTGAAGAGGGGGGAGATGAGGGGAGGGAGCCTGGTGCCCCTCAAACCCCCTGCGGGGCACTGGTTGCCCATGGTATGTGTGGGGCTCCCCAGAACAGGATGTAGTTCCATCCTATGCTAAAGGTTTCAGCATTTTTAGTATTTTTTTTCTCCCCCAAGGGCAGGTTTAGCCACATTTGTTGGTTTTTAATAGCAAAAGCTACTTTCCCTCCCCCCAGCTGTGATGGCTGAGCCTGCACACCTTTGGGGGAGGGCAGCATAAAGAGAATTTTTATGTGATTTTTATACATTGCAGTAAATACACAAAGCAAGCTTCAAGCCTCTAAATAAATAAATAAAATAAGGAAGTTGTTGTTTTTTATTCAAAAATCCCTAATTTCTCCCTCAGCTGAGGAGCAGCTGGAGGTGCAAGGGAGAGCCTGGAGAGCATAACCTGGGTGCAGCTGTGGGCACACAGGAGGCTGAAGAGGTTTGCAAAAGAGGCATGTCAAGGATATTATTCTTGAAAAGCTGGGTTTGGAAAAGGCATCCCTTCCCAGCAGACATGGATTTGTAGAGGTTTCAGATGCTGCACAAAACAAATGCTGTTTGTTTTGACTGGACAGAATTGGGGATGCTCTTTGCAAGCAGAAAGGTGGCCATGTCTGTTGGGAAAGGATCTCTGAGGGACAGGGATTTCCTTGAGAATCTGACCTGTTTCATCCTGTGAAGATTTTTTTTTTTTTAATGAAATTATCTTTGTTTAAACAAAGGCATGTAGTGACAGGACAAGGGGGAATGACTTCCCACTGGCAGAGGGCAGGGCTGGACGGGAGACTGGGCAGGAATTGTTCCCTGTGAGGGTGGGCAGGCCCTGGCACAGGGTGCCCAGAGCAGCTGTGGCTGCCCCTGGATCCCTGGCAGTGTCCCAGGCCAGGCTGGATGGGGCTTGGAGCAGCCTGGGACAGTGGGAGGTGCCCCTGCCCAGGGTAGGGGGTGGGTTGATCTTTAAGGTCCCTTCCACCCCAAACCATTCTGGAATTTAAACACTGGGAATTCCCAGTGATTGTTTTTCAGGAGTCAGTGTTGGCTGCCTCAGGCCAGCCAGGAGAGGGATTCCCTGTGGGACTCTGCCCTTAATGTGCAATTTGCTCATCCCTTCCCTGGCCTGTTCCAGGAGCAGTCCTGTTAATGGTGGGAGCTCTTACTGCTTCCCCAAAACCACCTTTCCTTGTGTGCTGGGAGGGAGGGGCTGCTTGTGCCCCCTTTGTGGGGAGGGTTCCCGTGAGCAGCATCCTCAGACCCAACTTCGCTGTTCAAATTTGGTCGGCTGCAGCCAATGCTCGCTGCGGAGAGGGAAAGCTGCTGCTGCTGCTGTGCCGAGCGGGGGTGTCAGAGCAGGAGAGGGACCTCTGGGTGGCTCCATCCTCACAGCTTTGGCGGCGGATGCTGGAATTGCTGCTACAGGAACATCTCTGTGCTCCTGCTCCGTCCCTGCGCGTCCAGCACCGGCTGCGGGGAACCCTGGCTGGCACAGCCGGCAGGACACAGCCCTGCCCCGGCCATCCCAAGGGATTGTTATCCCGGGGTTATCCCGGGAGCGCCGCTCCGCCTGAACGCTGTGAGTGACCTGAGCTGTGCTGGGCATCCCAGCCGGGAGCTGCTGCTCCCCGGTTCCTCCTGCTCCAGCCCCCAGGATTGCCTGAGCAGGGAGCTCCGGGGCTGCCTCTGCACCACGCAGCCCTGCAGGAAGCTGCATCCCGGGTCAGGTGCTCCCTCCAGGCAGAGCCCAGCTGCTCCCAGTGACACAAAGTGAACTGTCCTTAATGAGGTTTGATGGAGGGGTTTATGGGGACACATTAATATGTATTCACTCGGTGCTGAAATCCTTCTCTGGGTGAGTTCTTACGCCCTGGCAGTGATGTGAGCTGCTCACACACGTCCCAGGGATGGATCCCCTGCTCTGCCACCTGTGCTCAGAGCAGGGCAGGGACACAGGACTGCCTGACCACCTCTGTGAGATCCACAAATGTCCCTGGAGCGAATTCCTGGGCAGAGGGGATGGAGAGGGCATGAGCTGGCAAACCTTGGGAGAGAAGTCAGGCAGAATTGCTGGGCGGCCCCTTGGGCTCGATTTCTCCATCTGTGTGAAGCACAGCCTCCTGTCTGGGGGTATTTTTGTTTTGTGTTTCAGACAGCCACTCCACGATTTAAAAAGCGTCACTTGAGAGTCTGCTGAGCTCCACAGACTTGTGAGAGGCCCTGGCCGTGCCTGAGTGCAGCAGGGAGCAGTTAAACACCTCACCCAGCTGTGCTGGGCGGTCACTGGGGGCCTCTAATGCTTTATTTCATTAGCAGTGGCTGCCTGGGGAGGGCTCTGCACGCTCAGCGCTGCTGAAACTTCTCACTGCCCCAGTGTGTTCATTTAATGGACTGAATTTCTTAACAAGACCGATAACCAGTGCATCTAAAGTTCCTTCTGGGGCTCTCACTCATCTCATTTCTCAGCAGAATTGGGTAGGTCAAGAGCTCTCCTGCATTAGCAAAAGATGTTCCACCTTCCTTATTATCCACTGTTCCCTGCAAAGATTCTTTTAAACTTCCAAGGGAAAAGCTACCTTTGATTTACATTTTTTTTTTTCCTTCCTCTCCCTTTCCTTCTTCAGTGGCAAAACATTTCTTGCTACTTCAAAAGATGAGACAACTCCTCTGATTGTGGCAGGGGTCCTCATGCAGCTCTAATGAGACTCAACTCATCAGCCCCCCCACACCTGAGGACTGGGAGGAGAGGGGAGGAAAGGAAAGGGATGGAAGGAGAGGGAAGGAGAGGGAAGGAAAGGAAAGGGATGGAAGGAGAGGGAAGGAGAGGGAAGGAGAGGGAAGGAGAGGGAAGGAAAGGAAAGGGATGGAAGGAGAGGGAAGGAGAAGGAAGGAGAGGGAAGGAGAGGGAAGGAAAGGAAAGGGATGGAAGGAGAGGGAAGGAGAGGGAAAGGGATGGAAGGAGATGGAAGGAGAGGGAAGGAGAAGAAAGGAGAGGGAAGGAGATGGAAGGAGAGGGAAGGTGAGGGAAGGAGATGGAAGGAGAGGGAAGGAGAGGGAAGGTTTTCTCATGCCAGCAGTAAACATTTATTTTCCATGCTCCCCACCCAGTTGTCACCAAAACTGCAGGAAAAACAAAAACTCTTCACCAACATTTTTAGTGTTAGAGAATCAAAGGTGTTACTTTATTCGGGACCAGATGTTGTTCTGGCCAGGATGTGCAACAGAGCATTTCATCCACACACTGCCCAGGAGTGCAGAGGAAATCATTGCCTCCCTGGTAAATGTTCCTGGATTTTTCAGATGCTGGCACAGCCAAACCCCATAGGAGTGCACGGTTCGATGTTTGTTGGTCCCACCGTGCAGTTCTCAGTATTTGGTTTCCCATTGCTTTCTGATCTCTTCACCTCTGGTGCTAATTAGGTTCTCATTCTCACCTCTCTTTTCCCAGACCAGGTATCTCGGACCATGCCAGGGGTGATGTTTGAGCCGTGGTCATTAATGGTCATTATCTTTTGTGTATCTTCTGTGCTGTGCTACTGCCAGACTGTTGAGTTGTGCAGCTCGTCAGACCTCCCTGCTGGACCAGTCCCTGAAAAGAAAGTTCAGTTCCTTCCCCGCAGGCAAAGGCAAACAAACCCGACTAAAACCACAAAATAAAACGATTTAAACTTGGTGTATTTTCCAGCACAGTGAGAGCATCTTCCTGTGGCTTTGCCTGTGCCCCAGGAGGGTCCCCGGAGCTGCGTGTGCAGCCCGAGGTGCTCGCTCAGGGCAGCTCCCGTGTGTCACCCCACAGCTGGGGGTCCCGGGCAGCCGGGGAGGGTCGGGCTCAGCCGCTCCCCCCGGGTCCTCCCCTGTCCCTCCTGTCCCTGGTGGGTGAGGCTCGAGTGGTTCCTGCTCTCGCAGGGCGGGAGGGGAGGTGATGGAGGGAGGAACCCCGGGGGCCTCTGGCTGCATTTCCCCAAATGTGTGAAGCGGCTGCAGAGCAGGTGTGAAGTGCTGCTGTCCCCGGGGTGTCCCCAGGGTGTCCCCGGGGTGTCCCCAGGCTGTCCCCAGGGTGTCCCCGGGGTGTCCCCAGGGTGTCCCCGAGGTGTCCCCGCGGTGTCCCCAGGCTGTCCCCAGGCTGTCCCCGCGGTGTCCCCAGGCTGTCCCCAGGGTGTCCCCGAGGTGTCCCCAGGGTGTCCCCGCGGTGTCCCCAGGCTGTCCCCAGGGTGTCCCCGAGGTGTCCCCAGGGTGTCCCCGAGGTGTCTCCGGGGTGTCCCCGGGGTGTCCCCTGGGTGTCTCCAGGGTGTCCCCTGGGTGTCTCCAGGGTGTACCCAGGGTGTCCCCAGGTGTCCCCAGGTGTCCCCGGGGTGTCCCCGGGGTGTCCCCGCGGTGTCCCCAGGCTGTCCCCGAGGTGTCCCCAGGGTGTCCCCAGGGTGTCCCCAGGGTGTCCCCGGCTGCCCGGGACCCCCAGCTGTGGGGTGACACACGGGAGCTGCCCTGAGCGAGCACCTCGGGCTGCACACGCAGCTCCGGGGCCCCTCCTGCCACAGGGCTTTGTGGCATCAGGGGCCGCCAGCAGCGGCTCCAGGTGCCCTGCAGGGCGTGGGGTGAGGGAAGCGCCCGGGAGCTCCTGCCCGAGGAGAGCTGAGCACCCATCCCGTGTCTGTGCCCGCCTCCCAAGGCTGCTCCTGCTCCTCCCCTGCTCTCTCCCTCTGCTGCTCGTCCCGGCCTCTCCTGCTCCCGTGCTCGGTGGGGAAATGCAGCTCTGGATGCTCTGCGAGCCCTCCCTGCCCCCCGAGCCCCAGGGGAACGGGAACGAGCCAGGGGAGGCTGCCCAAGGCCCTGACCCTGCAGAGCTGGCCGGGACAGGGACAGGGACAGGGACAGGGACAGGGACAGGGACAGGGGACAGGGACAGGGGACAGGGACAGGGACAGGGACAGGGACAGGGACAGGGGACAGGGGCAGGGACAGGGACAGCTGGGGACAGGGACAGGGACAGGGGACAGGGACAGGGACAGGGGCAGGGACAGGGACAGGGACAGGGACAGGGACAGGGGACAGGGGCAGGGGCAGGGACAGCTGGGGACAGGGACAGGGACAGGGACAGGGACAGGGACAGGGGACAGGGGCAGGGGCAGGGACAGCTGGGGACAGGGACAGGGACAGGGACAGGGACAGGGACAGGGACAGGGGCAGGGACAGGGGACAGGGGCAGGGGCAGGGACAGGGGACAGGGACAGGGGACAGGGGACAGGGACAGGGGACAGGGACAGGGGACAGGGGACAGGGGACAGGGGACAGGGGACAGGGGACACGGACAGGGGACAGGGGACAGGGACAGGGGACAGGGGACAGGGGACAGGGGACAGGGACAGGGACAGGGACAGGGGACAGGGACAGGGGACAGGGACAGGGGACAGGGGACAGGGACAGGGGACAGGGACAGGGGACAGGGGACAGGGGACAGGGGACAGGGGACAGGGACAGGGGACACGGACAGGGACAGGGACAGGGGACAGGGACAGGGACAGGGGACAGGGACAGGGGACAGGGGACAGGGGACAGGGACAGGGACAGGGGCAGGGGACAGGGACAGGGGCAGGGGACAGGGACAGGAGCAGGGACAGGAGACAGGGACAGAGACAGGGGACAGGAGCCTGTCCTGTGCCATGGGACACAGAAATGTCACCAGCATCCCTGGAAGAGCCCTCGGCCCTGCAGAGCCCACGGAGGCAGAGGCCGAGGTGAAGGCTGCTGTGCCAGGGATGGAGGCACAAATCAGGTCTGGGACACTGCAGGTGTGAGGTGCTGAGGGCTGGAGGGACCAGGGGCTGGGCTGAGGAGGTGCTGCAGGTATTTTGCTCCCTCCCAGCTCTGGTGCCCCTGTGTGGCAGCCCAAGAAAACCTCCAGTGGGATCTCAGGAGAGCCCTGAGCCCCTGCAGGTCTGGGGAGCAGAGCAGTGCCTTGCCCTGAACACCTTCCCGGGTGTGGGTGGCGGCCTCTGGCACCAGGACAGGGGTCAGGAGTGGGTTTGAGAAGGTGCAAGTGCTCGGATTTAGCAAGAGGACATGAGGAAGGCAGTTTTGGGGGACGTGTGAGGGGTGAGTTGGGATGGGAACCTGTGTGGGCAGTGGGATTTGGGCAAGGTGAGGCAGTGGTGCTTGGCATCAGGAAGGACAGCAAAATCTGACAGGGCTGAGCAAGGTGATCTCTGCCTCCAACCCCACAGCTCTTCCTCCCTCGATGTGCTGGGACAGGGCTCACCAGGGCTCTGAGCAGCCAGGGAAAAGTCTCTGCAGCAGGGCCAGGACCCATGGGAGCCCCAACCCCGCACTGGGGATGAGAAATGTGCAGTGGGAAGATGACTTGGAGGGGCAGGATTTCCCCCAGGGCCCAGCAGGGTGAGGGGAGCCTGTGCTGTGGGTGCAGCCCCAGGGCTGGGGCAGAGCCACAGGGACACCCTTGTTGCAGCCCTGGCAGGGGGATGTGACTCCTGTGTAAGGGTGACCCTGCCAGGGGACACCTGGGTGCTGCCCTGGGCTCCTCGCTGTGCTGTGGGGGAATTGGGTGCCAAAGCAGAGCAGCCCATCAGTCCCACAGGCTGTGCTGGGTCTGGGGGCTGCAGGCTGCCCTGGGGGCACCTCCTGGCACAAAGTGGGGGCATTGGTGCTTCCCTGTGCCCTCTGGGCGGGCAGCAGAGGCCTCGGGCAGTGCAGGTACCACGTGCTGTGCAGAGTTCAGAAATAACCCTTCTTGTGTCCTTCCAAGCAAGGAGAGCTCGTGGAGAGGACAGCAGGAGGAGCTTTTCCTTCAGGTGACCTTTCCTGGCGTGGTTCTGCTTTCCTTCCATCCTGCCTGGACAACCTCTGGTGGATTTTCCGTTCTCTCACAGCGGTGCCTGGAGGAGCCCTGCACTCCGTGGTGCTGACTGAAGGCAGCTCTGATATCTGAGTGTGGAGTGGGCTGGGTGCTGTCCTCAGCCCTGTCCCCTCCCCAGGGGACAGCCTGGCTTGTGAGCAGCCCTGCTCCTGGCAGCCCCTCAGCACGTTCCCTCCTTTCCCTGTCCCTGAGCCCAGCAGGGCCAGGACGGGGCTCCTGCAGGGGCAGGGGAGCTGCTGCTCCCCTTTGGGGCCATCAGCAGCCCCGGGGCTCTGCTCAGAGCAGGGACTTTGCAGCTGTCCCCAGGAAGTGTCCCCAGCACTGAAAGCTCTGTTTGCCTGCAGCTGGCAGGGAGTTACACCTGCAATTCCCTGGGGGCATGGGGTGGCACCAGCTCAGCCTGCACAGAGCTCCACAGAGCCAGGAGGAGCCCTGAGGCTCCTTCCAGCATCCTCCTGCCTTCTCCTGCCTCTCTCCCACCCCAGCCAGGCTGTGTCTGACTGCTGGGCACCTCTGGTCCCCTCTGCCTGCCACACTCCATGTGTCCTGCTCTGACTGCGGTGCCCAGGGGGGTGCCAAGGGTCTCCTGTGGGTCAGGGGTGCAGCTGCTGGTCAGTTCCTCACTCCTCAGTGTCACACGGGTCCTGGAGGAGCTGCTGGCCCTGGCTGAGTGCTGAGCTGCCAGCCTGGCACAGCGGGAGGCTGTGAGTGTCCCCTGCCCACGTGTGGCAGCCCCGGGAGCGGGGGTGGTGGGAGCCAGTAATTGCTGTGTGCCACGAGGAGAAATAAATAAAGAGGGCTCTGCAAGGAGTGCAATCTCCTGGGAAAGAAATTGCAGCTCTGCTCCACCCACACCGTGCATGAGTGGCCTTCCAGCTCTGAGTCATTCCTCCTGCCTGGGGGCCGTGGGCAGGGCTGGGGGAGCAGCACGGGCAGGGCCAGGGCTCTGTCCCTGTGCTGGGACAGCTGCCCTCCCTGGGGCCTGCAGGGGACCCGGGATTTCAGCTCTGGGTGCCTTCAGCAGCTCTGGTGACCACAGGTAACCCAGTTGGCCTGGACAGTGCTGTCAGTCTGTCTCTGTCCCCCTCAGGCCACACGTCCTGTGTCCCCAGTGTGACGTCAGTGTCCCTGCTGCTGCTGCTCTGCAGGGACTGGCGGGGCTGTGGAGGGGACAGGGTGATTTGGGGGATGGAGGGGGTGTGCCTGTGTCTCAGGTACAACAGGCACTGCAGACACAGCCTCTCTGAGAAACCAGAGAGGTGTGGAGGAGAGGTGAGGCCCAGGACAGCTTCCACCCAGCTGCTGGGGAGCACCCTTGGACCTCAAAGCCTCCTCCCACCAGCCCCAGGCTTGCTTGGAAAGCAGCTCCTCACAGGGTGTTGTAATGACCAGAGCTACGAGAGAGAAACCTTCAAGGAGAATTGGGCAAACATCTGCCAGCTGTGGCTGAGGAAACCCCCAGATGTGTCTGGCTGGGGAGGGTGCAACATCTGCCTTGTTCTCATGCTGGGGGGTCTGTGGGTTTGGAGATGGCCGTGGTGAGTCCTTGTCCCCTCCTGCTGTGTGCTCAGGGCCCTGCAGGGACAGGAGGGCTCTCTGGAAGGTGCCTCCTTCCCTGGGGACCGAGCAGGTTCTTCTGGGTGCCTCTGTCCCACATAAGGCTCTTGCCTTCCCTCCTGGCATATTCTGGTTGGAAACTGTTCCTTGGCCAAGGGCTGTGCTCCAAGTGTGGCACTTGGCACTGACCTGGGCATTTGGGGGAAAGGCAGAGGCCAGGCTGAGGCTCCTGCCGTGGTCTGATCAGAACTGGCACCATGAAGTTCCTCAGCCATGAAATCCTTTCTGTCTGTGCCTCTGGCTTGCTTTGGGAAGACAGGCATCTGCCAGGGAAAGATGGAATCTCCCTTGGAATGGAGACTGTAAACCCCCTCCTTCCAAATTATAATTTTGCAATTAGGGGCTTTCAGGCAAAGATTTGGGCATAGGAATAACAGTTCTTTACTAGGAATATTAACAATACAAGTGTAGTAGTACAAAAAAACAAGCAAACAAACAAACAAAACCCTAGAAACCCTGACAGAGTCAGAAATACGACCTGACACCCTGTTGGTCAGGGTGTTGGAAGCAGTCCAAATAAATCCTCCTGGAGAAACAGATGTGGTTCTGTTGGAGTAGAGATGATCCCATAGAAAAGGGTCCAGTGGTGGTGAGATGGCTCCAGCCTTCCTCTGGAATCCAGTGGAAAACAGGGTACCAGGTGTTCCTGAGTCTCAGTTTTTATCCAGGTAGGAACGGTTGGCTCCCCACCCCACTGGGTGGAGCATCTCACAATGGGATGATGTCATGTTTTCAGTCATGTGGTGAGCCTTCATGGCCCATTAACAGAAGTTATCCCCCTGGAGGGAGAATGGCTTGTGGAAGAGATAAGGAACACTGCCCCACCTGCTTTGAACAGCTGGCCCATTATCAGAAGGCACTTTCTCCCTCCCCCTTGGATTTATGAGGAATGGGTTATACAAGAGATAAAGAAAACATCTACCCAACTGGTTTCAACAGAAGGCAGACAGAATACACACTGCTGGTTCCATATTGCAACCCAGCACAGCCTCCACCCTCCTGCCAGGTCAGACAGAAGAGCCCTGGTGTGGCACCTGGGGCAGCTGGCAGGGTGGGCAGCCTGGCCCCAGGGGCTGGGAGGGGGCAGTGGGACATTCCAAGGGTGCTTCGCTCCCAGCCTAGCCTGTGCAATTCTGGCAGCCTCAGGTTACACCAGGGGAGGTTTAGATGGGATATCAGGGAAAGTTTCTTTGTGGCAAAGGTGGTCAGGCATTGGAACAGGCTGCCCAGGGCAGTGGTGAAGGCACCATCCCTGGAAGTGTTGAAGAAAGGTGTGGTTGTGGCACCTGGGGGCATCATTTAGTGGTGGCACTGGCAGCGCTGGTGGAACGGTTGGATTTGACGATCTTGGAGGGCCTTTTCCAGCCTAAACAATTCAGTGGTACCTCACAGGTGCCCCTCAGGGACACGGCCACAGTGCTGGCAGGAGGTGGAAGGAGCAGAATTCCCTTTGCTGCTGGGCAGCACAGCCCTGGCCATGGAGCAGAGCAGCAGTGCCCAGAGCTCTGCCCGTGGGAGATGTCTGTGTGTGGATGGGCAGGGGTGGAGGCCCAGGGCCCTGCCCCCAGCAGAGACGCCCTTCTAGATCAGGGTCAGAAAAACCTTCCTCCCAGGGGCCTTTGCAGCCACAGGTTAATATTTCTTAGGTTTTGTTGTCTCACTGGTTTGTTAGTTGTCACCCTGCTCAGCCTCATTCACCATATATACATTCCCTTCTAGAATCTTCCTCCTTCCCTTGGACCCCACTGGGATATTTTGCAGCAGTGTTCCACCCCCTGTGATCCCACTGTTCCCCCTGGTTCCTGGCCACCCCCCTGCACCATGTATCCCCATCCCTACTGGAGGCTGACCCTCAGGACCAGCCCTGTATAACCCTGGCTCCTTGGCCCGCTTTGGCTCTGGTCCCTGGAACACCTTTGGGGCTGCACCCAGGCTGCAGACAGTGAGCAGAGCTGGCATTCCCAAGGGGGCCCAGCTCCTGGCCTTTGTCTCAGCCCTTGGTTAGCAGGGTGCTCCGGGCCCCCGGGGGCAGGTGGCTCTCAGGGACAGCAGCAGCACCATGGAACAGCAGTGGGGAGCCCCAGGCCATGCTCCTGGGGTGACTTCATGGTGCTTGTGCCCCCAGTTGTCTGTCTGTGCTGGATATTGTGTTCTGTGCCTTTCAGCCTGGTTCTGAGGGCGAGGCAGGGAGAGAGAGAAGTGCAGGGTTTGTTTTCAGAAACTGCACTCACTCCTCCACATTCTGCTCCTGGACTGTGCTGTCTGCAGCACAGACAGACAGTGACACAGAGATCTCCTGTGCTTTCAGTTTTTAGCTAGCTGAGGCAGGGAAGCTCCCTGGTCTCTTTTTTTTCCTTTTTCTCAGGACTGTTTAAGCCTGTCTTTAAACCCAGAGGAGCACCAGGAGCTCACTCACACCTGTGGCCCCCAGGGCCCAGGATGGCATTTCCAGCACCAGAGGGACTGATGAGAGACTGGGAGAGCTGAGCTGCACCCACAGCAAGGACTTTTCTCAGTTTGCCATCTCCCAGAGCAGTGAGAGGTTCTGTTGTGTCATGCTGTTCATTTTTTATGCTTGTGGGCACCTTGCTAAATAAACAGTTTTTTCCACTTTTCTCCAAGGAGATTCTAAGGAGATTCTAAGGGGTCCTTTATCCCAGACCAGTCGGGGCTGTTTGGGTTTGCTTCTCCAGAGGAACCCCCTTCAGAGGTGTCCTAAAGCAGGCCAGCCATCCAGGGCAGCCCTGTGCAGAGCAGGGGGCTGGGAGCACGGGAAGTGCCAGGCAGGAATGCTGCCTCCCCACGGGGACACCGTGTGCCAGGGAATCAGGAGCTGGGGAATGACAGCCTGATGTGATCTGGGCTCACACCAGCACTGATAACTGACAGCAGCAGAGTCCAAGGAGCTGTGCATCTCAAGAGAAAAAAAAAATAATAATAATTGAGAGGGAGGTGTGGGCAGGAGATGGGGAAGGCTGGATCTAGGCTATGATGGTATTGGTGTCTCCGGGTCAGGGTGGGTTGATCCAGCCTGGGGAGAGGATGGGTGCTCAGGACGTGGCTCCTCCCTCCACCAGCTCCACCTTGGCCCACCTGGAGAGCTGCATCCAGCTCTGGGCCCCAGCACGGGCTGCCCAGAGCAGCTGTGGCTGCCCCTGGATCCCTGGCAGTGTCCCAGGCCAGGCTGGACAGGGCTTGGAGCAGCCTGGGACAGTGGGAGGTGTCCCTGCCCACAGCAGGGGGTGGAACCAGATGATCCTTGAGGTCTCTCCCAACCCAAAGCATTCCATGTTTGAGCACCCCGAGGGATGGTGACTCTGCCATGCCCTGGGCAGCTGTGCCAGTGCCTGCCCACCCTTTCTGTGAAGAAATTTTTCCCCAATTTCCAGCCCAGATTTCCCCTGATGCAGCTTGAGATTGTTTCTCCTGTCCTGTCACTCATTACCTGCGACAACCCCCGGCCCCACCTGGCTAAAACCTCCCTTTTTTACCTCAAATTGTGCCCAGAGTTGGAGGCAAAAATCATCTGAGACCTTCTCTGAGAGCACATCTAAGGGAGTCTGGAACTCTGAGCAGCCACAGCCCCACGGGCTGAGCCCCCTGCCTGCACCTCAGAGCAGCCCCGGGGTTTGGGAAACATTCCCCGAGCTCTGGCTCCCCATCCCCAGTGCTGGGGCTCCCAGCAGGCAGAGATGTCACCAGCTGTGGCACCCTCAGGTTTGGGGGCAGCTGGCAGTGCGGGAGGAGGGGATGGCAGGGAGGGCTGGGGGAGGGAGAGCAGACTGGGCACTTCCAGGTTTTACACCCCGGGCAGGGAGGGCCCTGCAGTGCCCCAGGCTGGCATTAGCAGGGCCCTGCGTGCAGAGCAAGGTTCTGCTCTGGATTAAAGGTGCAGAAATTGTGTCCCCTTGGCCCCCTGCTCTGACCTTCCCTGTCCTTTCCTCTGCAGGCACCTTGGCCTTTTTCCCTCGGAATCCTTGAATTGTTTTAACCAGAGCAAAGCTTCCAATTTTAGGGCTGGGAGGCAGGACCTGCTTTCCTCTCTAAGGGCTGCACTTGAGCAGTCCTTCCTCCCCGAAAATGGGAGATGAAGGGTGGCATCAGCCCCTAATGCAGCCTGCCTTTCTCCTGCTAATGCTTCCCCTGCCAGCCAAGGATGCACTTGTCATGAAAGCCCTGAAGCAGCAAAATGCCCAAGAATATCTTTGAGGTGCTTTCCAGAGCCTGGAGAGAGAGCTCCCAGCTGCAGCACAAGATGCTGGGAGGAGCTCTCATCCCCAGCAGATGGGACAGGCAGGGACAGCTCCAGCCCTTCCCCTGGGCCAGTGCTGCTCACAGGGACAGGACTGGTGCCTGCAGGGCCCTGGAGGTGTCTGGGTGTCACTGTCAGGTCTGTGCTGCCCTGGCAAAGCTGGCCACTCACTTGGGCTTCTCCACCGGTGTCCTGAATTCGGAAGCAGGCTGGGGGCACCTCTGGAGTGTGATGGTTCCCTTGCAGAGCGTTCTTGCCTTTCCTTGAGGCAATAAGGCTGTGCAGGGTGCCCGTGGGGTGTGCTGGGGTCCTGCTGGGGTTTGGCACCCCCCGGGTGTCTGAGGCAGCCCCGCAGCTGCTCCATCCTGGTCCCACCCCCTGCCTCCCAGGGGCTCCTCGCTGGGGGAGGATGTGCTGGCTGACCTGGCCATGCTGCTCCTCAGCCCCTCTGGAGCTCTGTGGGGACAATTCCCCCACCCCTCCCAGAGCTGTGACCTGCTGGGTTTGGCAGAGCTGGGAGGTGGGGGAGGGCAAGAGCAGCTGCCTGGCCCCTGGTGGGCCGGGGGGCTGTGCCCGCTGTGCCGGGGCTGCTGCACCAATCCCTGGTGGTCAGGGACCCCCGGCTGTGGATCCCAGCCCCTGCTCTGCCCCTGCCGCTGCCTCCCCGAGCTGGGGCAGGGCAGGAGGGGATCGGGGCTGCAGCCGCCCCTTCCCAGCCCATCGCCTGTGCCTGGCGCCGCACCGCATCCTTCATCCTTCTCCTCCCTGCTGCTGCCCTCGTTTGGCTGCTTTTTGTAGAGGAAAAGTGGCCTTTAAAATGTAGGACAAGGTCGGGCTCCCCTCCCCAGGCAGGCGGCGCTGAGCCCGGCCCGGCAGCGCTGCGGAGACACCGCCCCGGGGCTCGGGGCTGGGCAAGGGCAGAGCCCCGGAGAGCGCGGGGCTGGGGCTGCCAGGGACTGTGGAGAGCATCCCATCCCATCCCACCCCATCCCTGCATCCCATCCCATCCCATCCCATCCCATCCCACCCCACCCCACCCCATCCCACCCCATCCCACCCCATCCCACCCCATCCCACCCCACCCCATCCCACCCCATCCCACCCCACCCCATCCCATCCCATCCCATCCCATCCCACCCCATCCCATCCCATCCCATCCCATCCCACCCCATCCCATCCCATCCCACCCCATCCCACCCCATCCCATCCCATCCCATCCCATCCCATCCCATCCCATCCCATCCCATCCCATCCCACCCCATCCCACCCCATCCCATCCCATCCCATCCCACCCCATGGATCCCATCCCATCCCACCTCCCACTGTCCCAGGCTGCTCCAAGCCCCATCCAGCCTGGCCTTGGGCACTTCCAGGGATCCAGGGGCAGCCACAGCTGCTCTGGGCACCCTGTGCCAGCCCTGCCCACCCGCCCAGGGAACAATTCCTGCCCAGTGTCTTATCCAAACCCACCCTCTTTCCCTCTGAAACACTGCCCCCTGTCCTGTCCCTATCTGCCCCTATAAAATCTCTCTCTCTCTCTCTCTTAGCAGCCCCCTCAGGCCCTGGGAGGGGCTCCAGAGGTTTCTGCTCCTCCCAGGATGTCCCCAGAGCCCCGGCACTGAGGCGGCGGCTCTGCACTCACCCCAGGGCTGCTGCAGAGGAAAGTTTGTTTTCACACGAGCAGGAAATGTTCCTGCTGCTCCTCCTGGTGCTGCCGGGGTGCTGGGAGGTTTCCCCTCCGTGGTGGGAGCTGCTGAAGGGGCTTGGTGGAGCCAGTGAAGTGCCAGAGGGGGACCCGGGGGTGCTGTCTGGAGGGGCTCCCCTGCCTCAGGGTGTCCTGATCCATTTGTTGGTCCCTTCCTGCTCCTTCCCCTGCCACGGACGCTGTGGTCTGGCCACCTAAACCCGCCCAGCCCGAGTCAGCCAAGGCCAAGGGCAAATGCACTTCCTGGGGAAGCTTCAGAGACCTGTGCCCTCCTTCCAGGCACCAAGACGTGGGGATAGAAGGCTTGTTGTTTCAAGGGGACCCAGGGCTCGAAGGCAAAGCCTCCCAGGAGCAAATGCTGAGCAGCAGCAGCCCTTCTTGAGGAGAAATTTCCTCCTGACTGTCCCTGCTGGCTGGCCAGGTGGCTGCCAGCACTCCCATGGTGCTTTCTGCTAATGGAGAAGGATAATCCTCGTGTCCTGGCCAGCACTGTGCCTGTGCAGTGCCCACGGCTGTCCAAGCTGCTGCTGACTCTTTGCTCCTTCAGCTGCTGTGTCCTGCCAGGATCTGCTCCCCGGTGCCCCAGGAGAGGACAAACTGCCACCCCAGGGGCCGTGGTGTCCTCAGGGGTGCCCCTGAGCAGGGGGGCTGAGCCACAGGTGAGGGGCAGGAGGCCAAGGGCAGCCCTGCTGCTCTGGGGCTGGCCAGGTGCCTCTGCCTGCAGCCCCTCCACCCCAGCTCTTGGCACAGTGCTGCAGAGAGGAGGCAGGTGCTCGTCCCAAAATAACCAGATGGTGCTGTGCCTCTGAATGTAGGACAGGGGCACCTGTGGCTGCCACTGCTCTTGGGCAGCGTCTGAAGGGCTCAGAGAGCTGAACAGAAGTGCAAGGCCCAGCTCCTGCTCCAGAGAGGGTCCAGAGGAGCACAGGGATCCACAGCAGAGCTCAGCCAAGGCGCCAAGGAGCTGCTCCTGCCACAGGACGCAGCAGGGATGGCTTTGCTCTCTGGGCTGAGATTATTTCCACTCTGGTTTCTGAGGGATGGAGCTGCATCCCTGCCCTCACAGTCCAGAGCCCGGGGGAAAGGGGAGGTGGGCACCAGCAGGCTGTGAGTGCTGCTGGCACTGCAGGGCTGTGGGCAGCTCCCTCCTGCACCTGCCAGCCAGGTGTGCTGTGACACCCACTGGGTGTCCCCGTCACGGACCTGCACCACGGAGGGGAACCAGGTGAAGCCCTGGTTGATCACTGCTCAGCAAGAACCTCCTGCCTCTGTCTCTGCCTGACACTGGGAGATGCTCCCAGCCTGCCTGGGAGGTGGTGGCACAGTCCTGGGGTGACTGCCCGTGTCTGAGGTATCTCCACCTGATTCTTTGCCTCCTGCAGCCCAGAGGCATTTGCCACTGACACCTCTCAAAGCCAGGAACTCTGAATTCCAGAGCTGTAACTCCAGTGGGATATTCTGTTTGCACCCCTCCTCCTTTCCTCTCAGGAGGTAAACCCGTGGGGAAATGTGTCCCCAGGTCACTGGGGGTCTGTGCTGTCCCCTGGCAGTGCACAGAGCTGGCTCCTGGCGGGTAAAGCAGTGCCCTGCTTTGTGCCCCAGCTCGGGCTGTGGTTCCAGCTGGGGAAGGGAAATGATTGCCTTGCCCCTTCCCCACCCTCCTGCCCTCTGGTTTGATCCATCTCAATTTGGAAATAACCAGCCTGGTGCCATATCTGAGCCCTGGGTGGGGTTTGTTATCCCAGAGGCTTCCAGCCCCCTGAGCAGACGAGGTCTGAGATCCCATTTGGCTCCCAGATCTCACTGGTGGCTCCCAGATCTCAAACATGAGGTGCCCAGGGAGCTCCTCTCCTTTGATCCCCTCAGGCTGGGACTCTGCCCTGCCTAAGTCCAAACCCCAGGCCAGCCTGTCCCTGGTGTGCTGGGACAGGCTCCAAAGCTGCTCTGGATGTGCTGGGGGCAGCCCTTGGGTGGCCTGGGAGCGTTTGCCCAAGGATGGGCTGGAGCCTGACCCATGGCTGGTGTGAGGGGCTCCTGGGGCTGCAAGGGGCTCCAGGCTGGGCTGGGGAGGGCTCTGGGCAGGCTCCCTGTGCTGGGGGCTCTGCTCAGGCAGTGCCAGGGGCTGACACACCTGCACTGGGTGCAGCAGTTCGGGCTCCCAGGGGAGCACTGACACAGCCTGGGCAGGATCACACTGGGCTCTGCCCACTTCTGCTGGCCATCCCCACCTCTGCCCCAGACTCCTGGCAGGTGGGGACAGCATTTGTCTGGCTCTCTAACCCAGAGCAGCTTGGTTCAGAGCAAAACCCTGAACACAGCTTTTCCCCGTGCTGACTCATTTGCACCAAATCCCCACAGCCAGGCAGGGCTTCCTCTGCTGTCTCAGGGGCACAGCTGCTCACCAGGGCTCGCTCCTGATGCTGACAGATCAAGTGGAAGAGGCAGTGGGGATGAGAACTGCCTCCACCAGGGAGTCTGCCGGGGAACTCTGCCGTGAGGTTCAGGCGCCATCAGCCTTTATTAAACAGCATTAAACTCGTCCCCGCAGACTGACAGCATGAAAATTTCATGTGGCTTTTAAGTAAGGCTGGGTGGAGCTCTTTAAACATCTACATCTCGGGAACAAGGGGGAGGAAATCTGTGCCAGGCTGGGATCTTGGGCAGGAGTTCTCTGGAATGCAGCAGGGTGGGTTTGGGGGGGGTGACCTGCAGTGCCCTGCCCCGACTCAATCAAAACCATTTCTTCAGCAGCCACCTGGTTTGGGGGCAGGGATTCCAGGCAGCAGCTGCTTGTTACAGAAATTCCCTTTGCCTTGGAGAGAGTCCAGAAGGGGCCACAGAGCTGCTCCAAGGGCTGGAGCCCCTCTGCTCTGCAGCCAGGCTGGGAGAGCTGGGGGTGCTCACCTGGAGAGGAGAAGCTGCAGGGAGAGCTCAGAGCCCCTGCCAGGGCCTAAAGGGACTCCAGGAGAGCTGGAGAGGGACTGGAGACAAGGGATGGAGGGACAGGACACAGGGAATGGCTTCCACTGGCAGAGGGCAGGGCTGGATGGGATATTGGGCAGGAATTGTTCCCTGGGAGGGTGGGCAGGCCCTGGCACAGGGTGCCCAGAGCAGCTGTGGCTGCCCCTGGATCCCTGGCAGTGCCCAAGGCCAGGCTGGATGGGGCTTGGAGCAGCCTGGGACGGTGGGAGGTGTCCCTGCCCATGGCAGGGGGTGGCACTGGGTGAGCCCTTCCAGCCAAAGCCATCCCATGATTGGATGATTCTGTGATTTTGGGATCTCTGACTCAAGGAGATCCTTTTGTTTCTGCCCCTGTGAGGTTGGGGAAAGAATGTAAAGAGTTTAAAGGACTCTTCTGGTCCTGGTGCCAGTGCTGCTCACAGGAACAGCTGTAAAAACAGGAGCCAGTCCATTGCAAAGGGAATTCTGTCCCTGTGGGCAGGTGAAAGGCACTGGTCCCTCTCCACCCTGTGTCACTGACTGTCCATTCCATGAAATGGGAAAGACCAAAGCTCCCAGCAGGACAGAGCTCCCATCAGGAACTGTCCTGTCAGCTCCTCAGTCCAGCATGAGCTGTGTTCTGGCTTCTGTGAGAGCTCCAGAGCTGAAAGGGATTTGTCCAAAGGGATTTGTCCTCCTCTGGCTTTGCAGCTCCCGCTGGCATCGCCAGCCCTGAGCCTTCACTGGAGGAAGAGCCCAAAGCTGCCATCCCTCAGAAGCTCAGGTAAAATCCCTGAGCTCAGAGATGTGTTGCCCTGTTCTCCTAAAGCTCATTTCAGCCTTCTGATGTTTGCATTTTTGCAATGGAGTTTCTCACGCACTTTCATGTAATCAATGATTGTTTTGCAGTCCTTTCTGGAGGAGGAGAGAATTGATGGACTGTTGGTTTGACCAGTGTGGTTGGAGAGGACAATTTCCATCCTCCAATCCATGGTCACTGCTGGAATTCTATAAATGTCCAGGTCTGTAAATGAACTGCCCCTTTTGCCTTGGACACCTCAGTGTGTGAGTGTCGTTCTTTGTGTCGGATTGTGGCGGGGATGTTCTCAGCACAGGAGCAGGAGGGGTTCCCACCCAGGCTCACGGGCAGGGCTGCAGGGAGGGATGGCACCAGGACCATCCCAGCAGAGCCATGGGGGAGCTGGGTGGGCTCGGCTCCAGCCTGGGAGGAGAGCAGAGCAGCACAGGTGGGAACCTGGCCCAGGCCATGCCCAGGGTCTCCTCAGCTCTGGCAGCCTCGGCCGAGGCAGCCCCGCAGCTGCTCCATCCTGGTCCCACCTCCTGCCTCCCAGGGGCTCCTCGCTGGGGGAGGATGTGCTGGCTGACCTGGCCATGCTGCTCCTCAGCCCCTCTGGAGCTCTGTGGGGACAATTCCCCCACAGCTCCCAGAGCTGTGACCTGCTGGGTTTGGCAGAGCTGGGAGGTGGGGGAGGGCAAGAGCAGCTGTCTGGCCCCTGGTGGGCTCTGGCAAATGGCCCAAGTGTTTGGTGCCCTCAGACACGTCCTCCAGAGCCCAGGGAGCTCCCCTGGGATGGGGGAGCCTGCCACACATCCCCACGGAGCTCTGGGGCTTTGGGACCTTCCTGGGGTGGGAGCAACTCGAGTGGAAGTTTTGCTGAGTGCCAGAGCTGGGGCTCGAGCTGCCACCTGTCAATAATTCATGTAGCACTCCCTCTAACGAGTGCCACCAAGTGCAGAAGCTCAGGCCGTGTGTCAGTGCAGCCCTGCAGGTGACCTGGGGCTCCCCAGGGGACAGTGGCTGGGGCTGCCCTGTGGCACAGGGGCCGTGCAGAGCATCCCCTGGAGGGGAGCAGGGCTGTGCCATGAGCCTGGGGGTGCCAGGGGAGGGCACTGCTGGCAGGCAGCTGCTGCTGATCTCTGCAAGCACATTCGGTCTCTCCATCCCAGGAGCTGCCCCTCACCTGCCCCTGCCCTGATTCCCCTGGGAGGCTCCCTCCCCTCTGGGTTCCTGCCCCTCCTGGGGCACCGGGCCAGAATCCCAGGGTGGGACACAAATGCTCTTGGGGGGGAACAGAGAGGGATTCAGCTTTTCAGGTACAGAAACAAGTTCCCCTTTAGGGCACAGGAAATAGGGGTGAGGCCCTCTGAGCACAGTGGGATCTCCCAAGAGCCCAGAGGAACAGGGAAGAGCCCAGGAAGCAGGAGAAGAGCCTCTGGCAGATGAGCCTTCCTTTCCCTCCCTCTGACCTCTACCTCCTCACCTGTGGAAAGCTCCCCAGAAGGTAAAAATCACCATTATCTGGGTTTTCCAGCCTGAGCTCTAAAAAACCAGCTCAATAAATATTCCTGGTTGAGCAGTTGTTTTCAGCAAAGGCAGCACGTGGCTCCCGAGGTCTCACCGTGGGGTGGGATGTGTGCAGGGCAGGAAGCCACCCTGGGCTGGCTCCAGCTCCCTTGCCCCGCTGCCTGTGCTCCCGGGAGCTCAGATCCCTGTTTCCTCCAGGGCCAAAGCTGGGCACTGCTGTTAACAGCCCTCTGCCTGAGCAGCACCTTGCTGTGCCTCCTGCAGCCCAGCTCAGCAGAGCAGCTCCTCCCTGGGCACTGCAGAGCTGCAGAGCTCTCCCGGGGCTGGGGCAGCTCCGGGGGGCCCTGGGGGTGGCCCCTGAGTGAGAGGGGAGGCAGGAAAGCCCAAGGAGGGGGTGAGGGCTGCGATCCCTCCCCCAGCTCTCTGCACCCCTTGCTGTGGCATCAGCTTCCTCCCTGCCCAGCTGGGCTGGCACCTGCCTGTCCCTGTGCCCCTCACAGCCCCTGCAGCTGGGCAAGCTTCGTTCCCTTCTGGAAACCCCTTTCCCCCGTTCCTGGCTGGGATGCCCTCGGTTCCAGGCGTCTGCAAACCCTGCCCTCGGCCTGTTCCTGCTGCCACCTGCCTCCCCCCTGTCCCCTGGGGTCACCGTGCCCTGCCCGGCCCTGCCTCCAGCGCTGGTGGCTTTTTCATGTCCTCGGCAGAGATGGCTCAGTGACTCCCCCTCGGAGGGTGTGGGAGGGACACGAGGGGGGAACCACGGTGCCCCTGGGGATCACCTCAGCCAGGTTCTGCAGGGTGGCAGGGGAAGCCACCAGCCACCCCAGCCCTGCCCAGAGCGGGTGGGCTGGGACAGGGCTCCCAATCCCAGGTGCAGGGCGTTCCCTGGGGAGCTGCTGTCCTGTCCCCTGCCCCCTGTCCCCTCCGTGGGACCCCGGCCTCCCACCCCGCCCCAGGGAGCAGCTCCCGGTGTCTGGGGCCCCGGCAGGAGCGGGGCTGGGCTGTGGGGGGTTGGTTCAGAACCTCCCCTGCCTGCTCAGTCACAACAGCCCCGACGTGCTGCCTCCTCCGCCGGTGCTTCCCTCTCACCTGCCGGGGCTGCCAGCCCTGCCCTCCGCTCTGCCGGGGCTCCGGGGGACGCTGCCTGCCTCCCAGGGTCCGGGGCACCTGGGGACACACAGCCCTGCCCTGTGCCCGGGTCACGGCGGGCTCGGAAAGGTCCTGTACCCGCTGCAGGAGCTCTTCCCTCCTCTCCCGGCCCGGCAGAGGGGGGAACCCGCCCCAAAGGGATGCTCCTCGCCCAGGAGCCGGGCTGCCACCTGCCCTGCCTGCCCAGCACACACACGGGGACAGGTGAGGTGAGGGAAGAGGTCGCTTGGAGGTGGCACCGGCAGCACCGGTGAGAGGTGATGGAAACCCTGCCCGTGCCGGGGAGGGGGTGCCCAGCTCCCGGGCAGGTGGTTCTGCCAGCTCCCTGCCTCAGTTTCCCCGGTTTGTGCCATCCCTGGCTTTGCTTTAGGGGCCCACAGTAATCTGAATTTTCCAAACCTGGGAGCAGATGTGATGCCAGCCCCCATTCCTCTCCTCAGCCTCCTGCCAGCTCTCCAGTCCTGTGCTCCCAGGGCAAGCCCAAAAGCTTCCTCCTCCTCCTCTTCACTCTTCTCCCAGCTGCCAGAAGAGCAGTGCCCTGATGCAGGCTGGGCAGGCTGGAGCTGAGCTGGCCACCATCTGTGCCAGGGCTGGGGCTGCTGCTCTGCTGGTCCTGCAGCTCCCTTGGTGTGGGGGCCAAGGGCTGGCAGCCCCCCGGCCCTCCCCTGAGGGGAGGTTATTTCCTCACCAGGTATCGCCTGTGCCGAGCACCTCCCTCTATTCGTGGACCTTCCGAGCATCATTTGCTTCCCAGGCATTCTACCCCCACCCCCTTTATTTTTAAATTAAAAAGGAAAAAAAAAAGCCATGTTTCCATAGGAACTTGGAGAGAGGCTGATCCCGACCTCATTATTTGCTCAGTGAAAGGAACTTTATTTTTATCTGTTTGTGTACATTGTCAGATTTTGGCTAAACCTACTTTCCTGACTTTGTACAGTGAGTTCTTTTAATCTTCATTTCAGATGCATTCATCCCGGGGCTTAATTTATCCTGTATTGTGATCAAATTTAGCTGAAAGCGATCTGCTTTGCCAATCCTGAATATTCATCAGCTGCCTCATTCATGCGCCGGAGCGGGCCCTGCCCGGGCTGCGGCTGCCGGGCCCGGTTCGGGGCGGTGCCGCCGGACCTGCCCCGGTGCCGCCCGAGCTGCTCCTCCCACACCCCGCTGGAGCGCTTCCCTCATCTTCCCTCTGGATGTGGCTGAGGGAAGGAGCTGTGCTGTGCGGGGAGAATCACAGGGATGCAGGGGAGGAAGGATGGATCGCGGAATCCCGGAGTGGGTTGGGTTGGGAGCCATCTCAAAGCTCCCCTCGCTCCAAGGGCGCTCCAAGGTCTCCCTGGAGCCTTCTCCTCTCCAAGCCCCAGCTCTCTCAGCCTTTCCTCGTGGGAGAGGTGCTCCCAGTGCCCAAAGGGGCTCCAAGAGCATTGAAGAGGGACTTGGGAAAGGGCCTGGAATGCCAGGACAAGGGGAATGGCTCCCACTGGCAGAGGGCAGGGATGGAGGGGATCTTGGGCAGGAATTGTTCCCTGAGAGGGTGGGCAGGGCTGGCACAGGGTGCTGCCCCTGGATCCCTGGCAGTGTCCCAGGGCAGGCTGGAAGGGCTTGGAGCAGCCTGGCCGGAGGGAGCCATGGGTGCCAGGGCAGCCCTGGCAGAGGAGGCGAGCGCTGGTGCAGCCCCTGCCTGTGCAGAGGGGCTGGGGTGAGGGCTGTGCAGTGAGCCAACGCAGGAACTCGTGCCTGATGCCAGCCCCAAGCCCCCCGTGTACTGCACCCTCTGTACCACAGGCACTGTGCAGCTCTCCCCTGTCCCTGGGGGCTGCAGGGGTTGCTGCCAGGGGAGCCCTGGTGCTGCCCCGGCCCCCAGCCCTGGGCACCTCCCACCCCCGAGCAGCTGCACCTAATCTGGTTTAGCCAATCCAGCCCAGCAAAACCCCTAAGTGGATTGGCTTATCCCTCCTCACTAACACAATCTGCCAATTGGATCTGCCTGGGTTTGCCTGCTCTACAAGGCTGTCCTGGAATTATCCAGGAGATCTGTGCAGATGCTGCCTCGGGGCCTCATCTGAGCCCTCCCTGAGCCCGCTGGCTCCTCCACCTGATGCCACCACTGCCAGGCCTTTGGGAGCACCCTGGGGTGACACACAGCTCACCCCAGCCCTGCAGGGACATCCCACCCATCCCCCCGGGCTGCCTGCAGCAATGGGAGCAGCAGGGTGAGCCCAGGCTGGATTCACTCCTCTCTCTGCAGCCTCGTCCAAGCCCTCAGAGCCCGGGAATGCTGCAGGAGCAGCCGGTGCTTTGCTCTGGCACCCTGTGGGCTGGGGGGAGAGGGAGAGGAGAGCAGGCTCGCTGGAAGCTGGCTGGGGACATTGGTCTGAGCAGCAGAGCCCACGAGTCTGCCCTGGCTCTGGTGGGAGGCTCCAGCCTCTCCGGCCCTCTGAGGGCCAGGGCTGGCAGTGAGCACAGCCGTGGATGCTCTCAGCCCTGGGGACAAACCCCCAGCCCTGGGGACAAACCCCCAGCCCTGCCCTGCCCTTCCCTGCCCTCCCTTTGCTCTGCCAGCCCCAGATTGCTGGGATGAAGGACGGGGCCAAGGGCTCAGTTTGGGCCCCTGCAGAGGCACAGCTGAGCCACAGTGCTGTGCCCATCAGCCCTGCAGGGCCCTGGCAAGGGCACAGTGACATGGAGCCACCTGCCACCGCTGCTCCAGGCACGGCCCAGCAGCAGCACTTCCACAAAGCCCAGGCTGAGGCAGAACACCCTGGACAGAAACCCACCATTTATGTACAAAAAGCAATTGCAGCTCAAAGCAATCTCCCTCCCAAGGGAAATGGGAAGGGAGGGCTCCAGAGCCCCCAGAGTCCATCTCCCCCCATCAGTGCTCTGTCAGGGAGCAAGGGGTGCCTGGGCAGGAGGGAGCAGGGATGTTCTCCCCACCGTGTGATCCAGGGACACGCTGGGGCTCCTGCAGGCACTGCTGTGTCTCCTGGCCTTTCTGATCCCTGAGCTCATTCCTTTGCAATTCCTGCCAGTGGCTGGTGCTGGCTTTTTGATTTCCCAGGCTGTTTGCTGGGCAGGAGCACACAGCTCACTGGAATCAAGTGAGTTGGGTTTGTTTCTACTGGGCCAGACCCTTTCTTGGGTGTCTTAAAAGAAAAAGCTTGCAGAGACAGGTTAAAGGTTGTTCAGCCCCTCAAGGCTCCAATTTAGATCAAGACTGTCTTCTTCCTGCTCTGAAGGGAAAGGTCAGAAGGGGAAGAGTTCCTGGCCGTGTCCTGAGAGCTTTTCTCCTCCCAGATGTGGCACAGTCCCGCTGGGGGCCGGGCTGCAGGTGCAGCCCCCGGGTGCCCTCAGCACGGGGGAGTCAGCCCTGCTGCTCTTCCAGCGACACCGCAGCACGTCCAGAGGGCTGCTCCGAGGGCTCCTGCCCTGAGCCGGGCACTCCAGGCCAGCACAGCCCCCCTGGAGACCCCAGCCCCCCCAGCAGTGCCGATCCCGCTGCCAGCGCCGCTCCTTCGCTCTCCAACCAAGCCTGAACACGGGGCTGACAGAACTGGGACCCACCAGCCTCCGCTGCAGCGAACAGGGCAGGGGAGGTGCTCGGCGCTGCCTCCCCGGGCCAGCCGGGACCTCTGCCCCTCTCAGCGGGGCTGAGCTGCCCTCAGAGCCCCCGTGTGCCCGGGGGGCAGCGCCCGTGCTGGGGGGAGCTGCAGGTGGTGGCTGTGCTGGTGCAGGTGATGGCTGTGCTGGTGCAGGTGATCTCTGCACTGCCTGCAGGTGGTGGCTGTGCTGGTGCAGGTGGTGGCTGGGCTGGTGCAGGTGATGGCTGTGCTGGTGCAGGTGGTGGCTGTGCTGGTGCAGGTGATGGCTGTGCTGGTGCAGGTGATCTCTGCACTGCCTGCAGGTGATGGCTGTGCTGGTGCAGGTGATGGCTGGGCTGGTGCAGGTGATGGCTGGGCTGGTGCAGGTGATGGCTGGGCTGGTGCAGGTGATGGCTGTGCTGGTGCAGGTATGGCTGTGCTGGTGCAGGTGATCTCTGCACTGCCTGCAGGTGATGGCTGTGCTGGTGCAGGTGATGGCTGTGCTGGTGCAGGTGATCTCTGCACTGCCTGCAGGTGGTGGCTGTGCTGGTGCAGGTGGTGGCTGGGCTGGTGCAGGTGATGGCTGTGCTGGTGCAGGTGATCTCTGCACTGCCTGCAGGTGATGGCTGTGCTGGTGCAGGTGATGGCTGGGCTGGTGCAGGTGATGGCTGTGCTGGTGCAGGTATGGCTGTGCTGGTGCAGGTGATCTCTGCACTGCCTGCAGGTGGTGGCTGTGCTGGTGCAGGTGATGGCTGTGCTGGTGCAGGTGATCTCTGCACTGCCTGCAGGTGGTGGCTGTGCTGGTGCAGGTGGTGGCTGGGCTGGTGCAGGTGATGGCTGTGCTGGTGCAGGTGGTGGCTGTGCTGGTGCAGGTGATGGCTGTGCTGGTGCAGGTGATCTCTGCACTGCCTGCAGGTGATGGCTGTGCTGGTGCAGGTGATGGCTGGGCTGGTGCAGGTGATGGCTGTGCTGGTGCAGGTATGGCTGTGCTGGTGCAGGTGATCTCTGCACTGCCTGCAGGTGATGGCTGTGCTGGTGCAGGTGATCTCTGCACTGCCTGCAGGTGATGGCTGTGCTGGTGCAGGTGATGGCTGTGCTGGTGCAGGTGATCTCTGCACTGCCTGCAGGTGGTGGCTGTGCTGGTGCAGGTGGTGGCTGGGCTGGTGCAGGTGATGGCTGTGCTGGTGCAGGTGATCTCTGCACTGCCTGCAGGTGATGGCTGTGCTGGTGCAGGTGATGGCTGGGCTGGTGCAGGTGGTGGCTGTGCTGGTGCAGGTATGGCTGTGCTGGTGCAGGTGATCTCTGCACTGCCTGCAGGTGGTGGCTGTGCTGGTGCAGGTGATGGCTGTGCTGGTGCAGGTGATCTCTGCACTGCCTGCAGGTGGTGGCTGTGCTGGTGCAGGTGATGGCTGGGCTGGTGCAGGTGATGGCTGTGCTGGTGCAGGTATGGCTGTGCTGGTGCAGGTGATCTCTGCACTGCCTGCAGGTGATGGCTGTGCTGGTGCAGGTGATCTCTGCACTGCCTGCAGGTGATCTCTGCACTGCCTGCAGGTGGTGGCTGTGCTGGTGCAGGTGGTGGCTGTGCTGGTGCAGGTGGTGGCTGCACTGACGAGATGCTTGATGGCAGAATGAGGCAAGTGCTGCGCTGGCCAGGACCTCACCTGCCTTCCTCAGCAGCGCTGGGGAGAGCAGGAGGCAGAGGAGGTGGGGAAGCAGGGCTGCTCCAGGCTGAGCACCTTCCCCTGCAGCTCGGGGGGAAGCCAGAGTGGAGAGAGCTCGTGGCTGGCTGGTGGTGGCGGGGGTTTGATGAACCGTGGGACGATAATCACAGCAATTCATGGTGTTTAGGGACTTCCAGGTGCTTGGGTGAGCTCGCAGAAGGAGGGCACGGGAGGGTTCTGGGGTTCAGCCTGGCCTGCTGTGTGCTCTGGGGCAGCCAGTGCTGGGCAAGCCCGTGGGACTGTGATGGCCCTGAGAGCTCCTCTGCTCCTCCACAGCCCCTGCACAATGACTGCCACGTGCCCTGGCCACCCTGTCCCCCTCAGCAGGGCAGTGACAGGTGACACGTGTCCTCAAGGCAGGCAGATCACCCCTCCCAGCACACGTTCTGTGCCCGTGCTGCTCCTTCAGTGTCCCAGCCGGTGGAGGGTGGGAAGGCTTTGGAACGGGATCCATCAGTCCCGGGGGTGCAGTGGTCACCTCAGCCAGTCCTGTGGGATGGGGCATCTGTGCCACTCCTGCGCTCAGTCCAAGCCCTCAGGGTCCCTCTGAGCAGAGGTGAGGGGCTGTTCTGGGGGTGGGGATGGGGCAGCTCAGGGGTGGACACAGTGACAAAGGCTGTGCTGGCCCTGCCCGTGCTGGCTGGGCAAGGGGGGATCCGTGTGTCTGGCACGGGGCCTCCGAGGCTCTGGAAAGGCATTTCCAGTGCAGCACGGCCCAGCATGCCTCCCCTCAGCCCAGCCCAAACCCTGCTGCTGCTGCACAGCACTGCAGGGACCCCCAGAGCGAGGGGAGAGCCCCAGAGTGAGGGGCTGAGCCCCAGAGCGAGGGGCTGAGCCCCAGAGTGAGGAGCTGATCCCCAGAGTGAGGAGCTGAGCCCCAGAGTGAGGAGCTGAGCCCCAGAGTGAGGGGCTGAGCCCCAGAGTGAGGAGCTGATCCCCAAAGTGAAGGGCTGAGCCCCAGAGTGAGGGGCTGAGCCCCAGAGTGAGGGGCTGAGCCCCAGAGCGAGGGGATGACACCCAGAGTGAGGGGCTGAGCCCCAAAGTGAGGGGCTGAGCCCCAGAGTGAGGGACTGAGCCCCAGAGTGAGGGGATGACACCCAGAGTGAGGGGCTGAGCCCCAAAATGAGGGGATGACACCCAGAGTGAGGGGCTGATCCCCAAAGTGAGGGGCTGAGCCCCAGAGTGAGGAGCTGAGCCCCAAAGTGAGGGGCTGAGCCCCAAAGTGAGGGGCTGAGCCCCAGAGTGAGGGGCTGATCCCCAAAGTGAGGGGCTGAGCCCCAAAGTGAGGGGCTGAGCCCCAGAGTGAGGGGCTGAGCCCCAGAGTGAGGGGATGAGCCCCAGAGTGAGGGGATGAGCCCCAAAGTGAGGGGCTGAGCCCCAGAGTGAGGGGATGAGCCCCAGAGTGAGGGGCTGAGCCCCAAAGTGAGGGGCTGAGCCCCAGAGTGAGGGGCTGAGCCCCAGAGTGAGGGGATGAGCCCCAAAGTGATGGTCTGAGTCCCAAAGTGAGGGGCTGAGCCCCAGAGTGAGGAGCTGAACCCCAAAGTGAGGGGCTGATCCCCAAAGTGAGGGGCTGATCCCCAAAGTGAAGGGATGAGCCCCAAATTGATAGTCTGATCCCCAAAGTGAGGGGCTGATCCCCAAAGTGAGGGGCTGAGCCCCAAAGTGAGGGGCTGAGCCCCAGAGTGAGGGGCTGAGCCCCAAAGTGAGGGGCTGATCCCCAAAGTGAGGGGCTGAGCCCCAGAGTGAGGGGCTGAGCCCCAAAGTGAGGGGATGAGCCCCAAAGTGAGGGGATGAGCCCCAAAGTGAAGGGCTGAGCCCCAGAGTGAGGGGCTGAGCCCCAAAGTGAGGGGATGAGCCCCAAAGTGATGGTCTGAGTCCCAAAGTGAGGGGCTGAGCCCCAGAGTGAGGAGCTGAACCCCAAAGTGAGGGGCTGATCCCCAAAGTGAGGAGCTGATCCCCAAAGTGAAGGGATGAGCCCCAAATTGATAGTCTGATCCCCAAAGTGAGGGGCTGATCCCCAAAGTGAGGGGCTGAGCCCCAAAGTGAGGAGCTGAGCCCCAGAGTGAGGAGCTGAGCCCCAGAGTGAGGGGCTGAGCCCCAGAGTGAGGGGGTCCCTCAGGACTGAGGCAAAGCAGGGCTCACCCTGCTGGGCAGGGGAAGGCTGAGGCTCCCCCCAGGGCCCGGTGCAAGGCTGTGCCAAGCCTGGCTTTGGGGGCTGCTCCCTGCTCCCCAGGGCTCCCACAGGGGCTGCAGGGATCCCCAGGTGAGCAGGGAGCCCTGCCCAAGGCACAGCCCCCGGGAAGGAGCAGGGGGGAGCTGCCTCTGGGGGCTGCTCCCTGCAAGGTGGAGAGGGAGGGCTGAGCAAGGCAGTTCCCTGCCTCCC
Organism: Phylloscopus whistleri; assembly: GCA_017589585.1. Lineage (NCBI taxonomy): Eukaryota > Metazoa > Chordata > Aves > Passeriformes > Phylloscopidae > Phylloscopus > Phylloscopus whistleri. The sequence continues at coordinate 29,702 of JADMLD010001651.1, forward strand.
ACACGGAGCCTGGAGCACAGGCTGTTTGTGATCCTCTCAGTCAGTCTAGGCAGGGCAAGGGGATGATCATGGGGAATTATGGACAATTGAGGAGTTCTGTGCCCTTCCTAAAACCCGAGGAGCTGAGCAGCGCCTCGCATGGGAGCAGAAATCAGCACAGAGCATTTGTGCCTCTTGTGAGTCTGGAGAGGCAACGCTGGCAGGGCTGATGGATTCCTCAGAGGAGATGAGGCCTTTCAGCAATGCAGAGATGAGGAAAAAGCTCAGAAAGCCACCAGAAGGGCACAGAATGGAGCCCAAACCGATCAGGATTCACTGCCCACAGGCAAACACAACAACTGGCTCGTGGAGCGTGAGCTGCCCTGATGCTCTTGACCTGGCAGAGGATCCCTTTGTTCCAGGAAAGGACACGAGGTGGGAGTTTGCAAAGAGCAGCACGTGGCTCTGCAGGGGCTGGGGACAGAGTGATGGATGGGAAATGACTGGGAAAGGGGAGAGGAGGCCTCCCTCTGCAGGGAGCTGCCCAGGATGCAGAGAAAAGACCTGGATCAGCCTTTGATTGCAGGAGGAACTGCAAATGGAGGGGTGGGATAAGCCAGTGTCACTCCTTGGTCAATGCTGGGGTCCAGGGGAGCTGAGGGAATGCCACAGAAACATGTTCTGCTGCCTCCACAGCCCTACAGCCCCCAGATCCATTCATGCCCTGGCTGCACCTGCAGCAGGAAGATGCCCTCAGGGGGAGCCAGCACGGGGCTTTGGGGATTCAGAATCTCCCACATTCAGGTTTCTCTGACACTGTGGTCAGCCCTGAGGGGCTTCAGGTGAAATGGTGCATTCAGGAGAGCAGGGCAGAACCCAGGGCCTCCACTGGGACCTTTCAATCCAAAGGAAACCATCAGAGACACCACCCCCCCGTGGTGTTGGGAAGAGTCAGGAGGTGAAGTGATGAAAAGGATGGAGACAGTGAGTGACATGTCTGGGGTGATGCTGGGTGCAGGGGGATGCCAGACTTGGCTCTGAGCAGCCACTGGCACACCCCAGTGACCCCAGTGGCACCAGTGGCACCAGTGGCACCAGTGACCCCAATGGCACCAGTGACCCCAGTGACCCCAGTGACCCCAATGGCACCAGTGACCCCAGTGGCACCAGTGACACCAGTGGCACCAGTGACCCCAATGGCACCAGTGACCCCAGTGACCCCAGTGACCCCAATGGCACCAGTGACCCCAGTGGCACCAGTGGCACCAGTGACCCCAGTGACACCAGTGGCACCAGTGGCACCAGTGACCCCAGTGACCCCAGTGGCACCAGTGACCCCAGTGGCACCAGTGACCCCAATGGCACCAGTGACCCCAGTGACCCCAGTGGCACCAGTGACCCCAGTGACCCCAGTGACCCCAGTGGCACCAGTGGCACCAGTGACCCCAGTGGCACCAGTGACCCCAGTGACCCCAGTGGCACCAGTGACCCCAATGGCACCAGTGACCCCAGTGACCCCAGTGGCACCAGTGACCCCAGTGACCCCAGTGACCCCAGTGGCACCAGTGGCACCAGTGACCCCAGTGGCACCAGTGACCCCAATGGCACCAGTGACCCCAGTGACCCCAGTGGCACCAGTGACCCCAATGGCACCAGTGGCACCAGTGGCACCAGTGGCACCAGTGACCCCAATGGAACCAGTGGCACCAGTGACCCCAGTGACCCCAGTGACCCCGGTGGCACCGGTGGCACCAGTGACCCCAGTGACCCCAGTGACCTCAGTGACCCCAGTGGCACCAGTGACCCCAGTGACCCCGGTGGCACCAGTGGCACCAGTGGCACCAGTGACCCCAGTGGCACCAGTGGCACCAGTGGCACCAGTGACCCCAGTGACCCCAGTGACCCCAGTGGCACCAGTGACCCCAGTGACCCCGGTGGCACCAGTGACCCCAGTGACCCCAGTGACCCCAGTGACCCCAGTGACCTCAGTGACCCCAGTGGCACCAGTGACCCCAGTGACCCCGGTGGCACCAGTGGCACCAGTGGCACCAGTGGCACCAGTGACCCCAGTGGCACCAGTGGCACCAGTGGCACCAGTGACCCCAGTGACCCCAGTGACCCCAGTGGCACCAGTGACCCCAATGGCACCAGTGATCCCAGTGACCCCAGTGGCACCAGTGACCCCAGTGACCCCAGTGACCCCGGTGACCCCAGTGGCACCAGTGACCCCAGTGACCCCAGTGACCCCGGTGACCCCAGTGGCACCAGTGACCCCAGTGGCACCAGTGACCCCGGTGGCACCAGTGGCACCAGTGACCCCAGTGGCACCAGTGACCCCGGTGACCCCAGTGACCCCGGTGGCACCAGTGACCCCAGTGACCCCAGTGACCCCAGTGACCCCAGTGGCACCAGTGACCCCAGTGACCCCAGTGGCACCAGTGACCCCAGCACAGGGGGATCTGGCCACGGTCAGAGCGGGCAGGTTCACCCCGGGCTGTGAGGGTGGGGACCTGAGGGATGTCCCCTCGTGTCCTGAGCCTCTCCTGGCTGGTGCTTGCTGGGAGCTGGATCAAGAGGCAATGGAGTCAGAAAGGGCAGGGCAGAGCCAGGACACCAGCCCTGAGCTCTGTGCCTTTCCAAAGGTGCCACCCACTGCCCGAGGTGCTGCCCTGGGCCCCCAGCCACCCCCACAGCCACCTCTGGGTGCCAGAGCTGGGCACATCCCTGCCCTTACCCTGTCACCTCACTGAGGTGCTTTCACACGCGGGTTATGTCAGCTGCCTGGATCACAGGGAGGAGGGCAAAAAGCCCTGAATGAAATGAACTGGTGATCACAAACCTTCCCTGAGACATCTGAGCACTGAAGGGGTGGAGAAGGCACAGATGGGGCAGCAGGGTGGATGGGACAGCTCGAGGGCATCAGGAGCAGCAGTGCTGGGTCAGGGATGCACAGGGATGAGCAGAGCTGGGTCAGGGATGAGCAGTGCTGGGTCAGGGATGCACAGGAATGAGCAGTGCTGGGTCAGGGATGCACAGGGATGAGCAGAGCTGGGTCAGGGATGAGCAGTGCTGGGTCAGGGATGCACAGGGATGAGCAGAGCTGGGTCAGGGATGAGCAGTGCTGGGTCAGGGATGCACAGGGATGAGCAGAGCTGGGTCAGGGATGAGCAGTGCTGGGTCAGGGATGCACAGGGATGAGCAGAGCTGGGTCAGGGATGCACAGGGATGAGCAGAGCTGGGTCAGGGATGCACAGGGATGAGCAGTGCTGGGTCAGGGATGCACAGGGATGAGCAGAGCTGGGTCAGGGATGCACAGGGATGAGCAGTGCTGGGTCAGGGATGCACAGGGATGAGCAGTGCTGGGTCAGGATGCACAGGGATGAGCAGAGCTGGGTCAGGGATGCACAGGGATGAGCAGAGCTGGGTCAGGGATGCACAGGGATGAGCAGTGCTGGGTCAGGGATGCACAGGGATGAGCAGTGCTGGGTCAGGGATGAGCAGTGCTGGGTCAGGGATGCACAGGGATGAGCAGAGCTGGGTCAGGGATGCACAGGGATGAGCTGTAGAGGTGGGCAGGACCCTCCCCATGCAGGGAGGGGAGGACTGGGGCTCCTGCAGCACCCAGCCCAAGCAGCTGCCATGCAGCCTCTGCCTGGATCAGTAGTTGGGGGCAGGCATGCTTGGGCAAGCGTGGCCACACCTGGCACCTCTCTGTCCAAGATCAGAGACAGAGAGGGGCACAGGGACACGGTGCACAAAATCCAGCCCTGTCCCAGGCTGAGGGCTGGGCTCCACACCCTGTACCTGCTTCCCAGCCCTGCAGGTGCTCCAGGCCAGCCTGGATGGAGCAGCCTGGCCTGGTGGGAGGTGTCCCTGCCCATGGCAGGGGTGGAATGAGATGAGCTTGAAGGTCCTTTCCAACCCAAACCATTCTGGGATTCTGGGCTTTGCTCTGAAAAGAGCTGCTCCAAAGGGTGGAGGTGGCAATGCTGAGGTGTTCGAGGTACTGAGGAAAGGAACCTCAAGGCTTTGCTGCCTCAGGAGTCTGTGGCCAGTGCAGGATGCTGAGGGAGAATTGCTGGTAACATCAGGAGCCCAAACTCCTACAGCTGCCTCGCTGAGGGGCCACTGCTGGTCCAGAGGCTGCTGGGACTGTGTGCAGCCTTGGATGTTTGACTTCCCCCATCCCAAATCCCTTTATTCTCCATAATTCCCTCATGTATTCACGGGCAGATCCTGTCTTTTGCATGTTTTAAGCCGTCTGTGTGGCAGCATCTGTGCTGGATTAGCTCCTGTGCTGAGACAGTGAACAGCCAGCGCTGCCTGGTGTCCCTGTCCCCCTGTCCCTGTCCCCTCACCTCCCCACCCGTGCCCCAAAGACCCTGCAGGAGCCACCCACAGCCTGGGACTCTGCTGCGGGGACAATTCCCTGCCATTATCCCCCCCCAGAACAGAGCCTCTGCATCGCTGGAGCTGTGAGGATGCCCGGGAGCAGGAGATGCCCGGGAGCAGGGGATGCCCGGGAGCAGGGGATGCCCGGGAGCAGGAGATGCCCGGGAGCAGGAGATGCCCGGGAGCAGGAGATGCCCGGGAGCAGGCAATGCCCGGGAGCAGGGGATGCCCGGGAGCAGGCGATGCCCGGGAGCAGGCAATGCCCGGGAGCAGGAGATGCCCGGGAGCAGGCGATGCCCGGGAGCAGGCGATGCCCGGGAGCAGGGGATGCCCGGGAGCAGGCGATGCCCGGGAGCAGGGGATGCTCGGGAGCAGGGGATGCCCGGGAGCAGGGGATGCCCGGGAGCAGGCGATGCCCGGGAGCAGGGGATGCCCGGGAGCAGGCGATGCCCGTGGTGGGAAGCACCGCATCCCTCCCCCAGGAGGTGCGGGGGTCGTGCCCAGCCTTTCCCTGCCCTGCTCCCCGTGCCCCCAACCCCTTCTCCTCCGCTCCAGCCCTGGATTAGCCCGCAGCTGAGCGGCCAAAACGCTTGGGAAGGGGCTGAGGGGAGGCTGAGGCAGGAGCCTGTGCCGGAGAAGCGCTCCGTGCTCCCGCAGCCGAACCGGAGCCCCCCCGAGCCGCCTCCAGCCGCCTTCCTGCGGCGGCGCCGCGTCCCCGCAGCACGGGAGCGCCCGGAGCAGGAGGGACGATGGAAATGGGTTTGTCCGTCAGCTCCGTGTGTCAGGAACACGCTCACACACCGAGCGGGGCGATCCCCGTGCCCGCACAGGCAGCGGCTCCGGGAGCGACCCGCGGGCGCTGCCAGGAGCGCACGGGTGGATGAACACGGGGCACGGCCGAGCTGCGAGAGCAGCCAGAGCCTTTCACGGTTCGGCTGGAGTGCAGTGGAGGAGCCTTTCCCTGGCAGAGGGCACACCTGTGTTATAAATTCAGAGAGCCAATTCCATCAAAAACGATTTGTTGCCAGAGAATTTGGACAGCGAAATGGACAAAGCCCACCATCAAGGAAACGGTGGCGGTCCCGGGAATTTGTCCCCGGGTGAAATCGCGAACACAGCCTCTATCGCACTGTATTCCCCGAATTTCACCAAGGTCTGAGTCCCTGCCAGCCGTTTTTATACCCTTTCTGGCTGGGCTACGTGAGCCACCGAGATTCTATGAGTTCTTATGTCTCTTTTGATTTCGTTTCTGTGGTTGATGCAATTTCTGAAATCGGGTCTGGTTCTTCTGAAAGGATTTCCTGGGATGGAGGAGCTCCTGAATAGCCCAAATGTCCTGATAAGACACCATCATCTGCTGATCGCTGGGCCATCAGTCTTATCAGGCGTTGAGTGTCTCCGTTCAGGTTTTGCCCTCCACCTTCTATTTGTATTTCAATATTTTTGTCTTCTCTCAGGGAGGTGGGTGGAAGCTCTTTGTGAAAGCCACACACACCCCTCTGCCCTGCAGAGGCTTTTAGGGTACATTTTGCTATTCCACAAACATGCTTTACTTCTACTCACTAATATGTCTTATATCACACCAATATTATGAAAACGTTGTTATAAATGCACATTTTGGAGCTGGCTTTTGGCAAATATTGAGATGAATGCTATATGTATAATGTAAGAAGGCTGTACTGTATTTCCTCTTTATTTGTGGAATTTGAAAATGTGATGAAGGTGTATTCTTTAATTGTAACACAGTAAACTGGAGGGGGTTTTGTGGCATCTAAAACTGACCAGAGGGTGGGAGATGCCTCCAATATTCCTGTGAGAAGATTCCTGATAAAGAGCAATTGAACCTTTAATGGCCAAGAAGGATTTGTGATACCTGACCAAACCCAGACTGAGAGGAGTCCTGCACAGATAAGAATTGCATACTTGAGGGGTTTTTGAAATGGACAAAGAGAACATATGTTTGAATTATGCATTAGTCCCTTTTAAATATGTAACACAGAGATTCTTAAATACCAAGGATCTGAAATGGGCCATGTGCTGGTTTGCACCCTCGGCCGAGAAACTTTGTTTTTCTGTCTCCTAATTGTCTACTTTTATTTTATTTTTATTAAACTTACAAATTTTTATAAAAAGTGAACCTCGTTTTTCACAACATGAATTACCACCTGTTACAGCTGGGTCTGCAGGACCCGGGGGTGGGCGCTCCCCCAGCCCTTTTGAGACACTCATTTCGAAGGCTTTAAAAAACCTAAAGTTATATTGCTGATTTAGCTGGGAAAAAATAAGCTTTGCTGAAATCAGTTAAAATTCAGAGGATGGTTAAGAGAGACCGGATTTTAGATAAGCTATGCTGGATCTAATAACTCATTGCCTGTAAATTTATGTTTGTGTAAGCTGGGCTTGTAACGAAAAACAGGGAAATTGCTCAATGGAACCCAGAAACACAAGATGATTGCAAACCCTCCATCTCCAGAAACAGTCCTGGGAACAGGAAACTACAGGTTTTACCAAGGAGTCATTTGTCACGTATGCATCGAAAGGTTGAAAGTTTAGAACGAGGAAAACTAGTTTTACTTCCTCCTCTTGGTGACCACTCCCCACATAAGACCACTGACTCATTTCAGAGAACAAACTACGCATGCTTAAATGCCTTTTTGTCAATTAGCAAAAGAAGCGGAGAAGAGGAGGTGACAGGGGTATGAATATGCATTTGTATTTTGTGTATTCAACACTTTTGTGGATAAAAGGCTTTGACCTGTGATCTTTGTAGTGCACATTGAGGAGCTATCCCACGCTGCCCGGCTGTCAATAAACACACACTTTCTAATTTAACTGTTAGAGAGTCTTTTGTCCGTCACCGCTGGGTATCGATATTAGATCGATATTCATATTTTAATAAATCACTTTGTCCCCGGAGCTGCCGGAGCAGGCGGCCCCAGCCCTGAGGGCAGCCTAGAGCTCTGCCCCGCACTGCCCAAATTTCTGCTGCTGCTCCTCTGCTTCTGAGATTTCTGCTCTTAAAGCCGAGCTGTGAAAAATGACGTTTCACGTTTTTATATTAATTTATAAGTTTAATAAAAATAAAATAAAATAGAATAAAAATAGACAATAGGGAGACAGAAAAAGAAAGTTACTCAGCTGAGGGTGCAAACTAACACACCGCACATTTCAGATTTTTTGGTATTTACAAGTCTTGGTATTACATATTTAAATGAGCTAATACATATTTAAATATTCATTTCGGTTTTAAGACCCCCCTAAATATACAATTCATCTGTAAAATTCCATGTAGTCTGGGTAGGTGTTGTAAATCTGTCTTTCAAAGATCTTGACTCTGAAAAGATTTGATGTTCTTCATCAGTTTTTGGCGTCTGGGTGTCCGAAGTAGATGCCACAAATCCTTCTTAGCCATAAAGATTCAAACTCTGATAAGGCTCCATTGTTCTTTTATCTCTTAGGAATGCCTGGCGATCCTTCTGGCTTCTATCTAGTTCGAGGTTACAAAATACAACCCCTTCTCCCTTATATCTTCATTACATTTTTAAATTCCACAAATAAAAGAAAATACAATACAACTTTCTTACATTATATGTGTAACATTCATGTCAATATTTGCAAAAAGCCAACTTCAAAATGTGCATTTATAACAGAGCCTTTCTCCTAGAGTCACACAATGGATATTTCAGGGCTGAGGCCAATTCAGATCAGACTTAAAATTCTTCAGTTCTTTTCCATACTTTCCTCAGGGATTAGAGAAACTGGCGATTTTTAGTGAAAATGTTTGTAGGATTTTGCAAATACGTTGTGGAAACAGGGTTGTTGCATTCCTAGCAGGGGATGAGGAGCCTGGCAAAGAGCATCTCCCTGTCCCACTGCAGGTGCTGGGCACTCCGAGTGGAAAAAAGAGACTTTTACAGGTGGAAAGGCAAGCAGAGAAATGAAAGGATAGGAAAAAGGGACAGGTGAGGGACACAAAAGGGGAGAAATAGGGCAAAATTTGGGAAAAGCACAAAAAAATTTAACTGGGGAAACACAATTACACTCAAAATTAATTTCAATTTCCAGGGTTGTTATTATTTTGATCCCGGGCCAGCACACACATCCCATCCGAAGCCTCATCCCGGTGTGCACAAGCACTGCTGGTTTATCCTGATGGAATTGTTCCGTAGTGAAATGTTTTGACACTTTGAACAAGATGGGAAGACAAGCACACAGCAAGTTAATGAGAGGACCAGCAGCTCTCAATATATTCAGTAATGATTTCCAACAAACACTGAGCTATTGTGTCAAAGTATTTTATTAAAGCACAAAGCAGCACTTTGATCTGGAAAACAAGATGTTTCAATCAACACCGAGTAAAAGCTGTTCTGAATGTTGTAAAACAACTACAGCAATGGGAAGAAATTAATGGAAGAGCAGGAATCCTCTGCCCCACCATGTGCCTGGTGCACATTACACAGCACTGCTGGGTGAGAGAGATGGAAAGAAATAGCATTTGCATCCCTGGGAAAGTGACAGAGTCAGCATTTTATTCTAAATTTTGTGCATTTTATTACAAAACACAATTTGCAGTTTTGCTCTCCCAATTATGTCCATTTTGGAAACGCTCTCTTTATTGGCCAGTTTCCCCCCTCAGCTGGGATGGATGCAGGTTTCAGGTGGTGACAGTTTCTTATTAAATGCACTTTCCAAGACTCAGCCACTGCCAGGTGCAGCTGGGTGCCACCCCTCCCCTCTGGCTGGTCACTGCTGTCCCTTGTGGGCTGGTGGCCACAGGAGGTGGGGATGTCCCTCCCTGCTGTGACCCTGGGCACACACCTGGGACTGTGCCCAGCTGCCACCACCGAGGGGCTGCAGCTGGGGGTCTGTGCTGGTTTGAAAGCAAAACCAGTGAGACTCCCAGTCAGAGATACAATTTAATAGGAGAAGAGAGGAAAAAAAAGGTAAAATAAAATAAATGGAACAATACAACTTAACACCCTGTTGGTCAGGGTGTTGGAAGCAGTCCAAAGGTAACTCCTTCTGGAGTGGCAGATGTGGTTCTGTTGGAGCAGAGATGATCCTGTAGAAAATGGTCCAGTGATGGTGAGAAGGGTCCAGTGATGGTGAGAAGGGTCCAGTGATGGTGAGAAGATCCAGTCTTCCTCCGGGAATCCAGTGGAGCCAGATCCCTGGTGTTCCTGCGTCTCAGTTTTATCCAGGTAGGAATGGTTGGCTCCTCCCACTGGGTGAAGCATCTCACAATGGAATGTGTCATGCCCCTAGTGAGCCTTCATGGCCCATTAGCAGCAGATATTCCCCCTGGAGGGAGGATGGGTGGTGAAAGAGATAAGGAGCACTGCCCCACCTGGTTTGAACAGCTGGCCCATTATCAGAAGGCATCTGCCCCCCTGCCCCCAGAGTTACAAACATCTCCCCAATTGCTTTTAACAGACGAAATAGAATACACATTTTTGGTTCCATAACCCAAGACAAGGTCCCTCCTCCCTTCTCAGTGCAAGGCTGGGAGCACATGGGGGTGCAGCAGGGGCTGCTCCACATTCCCAGCCCTGCAGTGGGGTCCTGCAGCCAGGGCTCTTTGGGATTCTCCACGCACCGCTGGTGCTGTTCAGGAGAGCAGCATCCAAGGGAGTCATGCCCAGCCTCTGCCATTCCCTCTGGGCCCTAATTCTGTTCTGTGCTCCCAGACACCAGGCACAGCTCCATCAGGAGGCTGTGGTGCTGTCCTGGAGCTCCCTGGAGCAGGAGGGAGCCGTGTGTCCCTCGCTGTCACAAGCTGCAGAGAGGACCTGCTCTCCCTCCACGTGTTCTGGAGGGGCAGGAGGCAGCTGGGGCGAGTGGTGTGGCATTAACTCAGTGCTGGCTGCTCTGGTGGCTCATGGAGATCCAGGAAATCTCCTGCCAGAGCAGCTGTGGCTGCCCCTGGATCCCTGGCAGTGTCCAAGGCCAGCTTGGATGGGGTTTGGAGAAACCTGGGGTGTCCCTGCCCATGGCAGGGGGTGGAACAAGATGAGCTTTGAGGTCTCTTCCAATCCAAACCATTCTGGGATTCTGGGATTCCCAGGCTGCAGGGCCACAGCTCCCTGTGCCCTTGTTTTCCCCCAAGCCTGTCACTGTCACTGTCACTGTCCCCATCCCCAGCAATGCTCCTGTCCCAACATCTGCAACAGCACAGGACAGACCCTCACCAGTGGGCTCTGCACCCAAAATGTCCAGGCTTGGCCTGTTCTGTTCCACTGGTTTTCCATGGGCATGCTGAGCAGGTGATCCTGCAGGTGGACAGAGCCCATCCATCCATCCATCCATCCCCACGTGCCAGGGATCTGTCCCTGCCCTCCTCCTGCTTGGCAGGGCTATGCCAGAGCCTGCTGGTGGCACCTGGAGCTGGGGAAGTGCCAAGAGGCCACAAATGTGTCAGAGGAGAGCTCTGATGCCCAGACCCTGCACACAGGGAGGCAGAGCTGCACCTCCTGCACGAGCCCAGCCAGGCCCCTCTCTGCCCTCCCTGGGTGGGTGCCAGTCCAGCCTCCCCACCCAGGCTCACCTGGCTGGAGGCAGGGAGCTCCTCAGAGGCAGGTGAGGGCTGCCAGGGCACAGGGACACCCTGAGCAGCCCCCTGGGAGTGTGGCACTTGAAGTGATGCTAAAATGACCTCCCCACCTTGGCAGGAGCATCTGCAGGGTCCCTGTCACTGTGCACAGGTGCCTGTGAAGGGCAGCAGCAATCCCTGTGCCCATGGAATGCCTGCAGGGTCATCCCTGGCTGTGTCTGCAGCAGATGGAGACAGAAGGGCTGCAGCAGGGTGTCCCAGCTCCAGGGAGGTCCTGTGTGCCCTGCAGTGCCCTTGGAGGATGGGGACACCTCAGGCTGTGCCCAAAGCACACGGGTGGTGCTTGGATGGGTGCCCCAGTGCTTTGGCCCTGCTGCTGCCAAGGTCAGTCCTGCCTCGCTGCTCACCCCCAGAGTCACCTCTGTGAGCTCCCATGGGCTCTGGGCCAGGCTCTGCTCCTCCACCAGGAGCTCAGGAGGGACTCTGGGAGGTGCTGAGCTGCTGCCATTAATGCACCCAGGGAGCAGCAGCCACTGGGGAATGGATGGAGTATCAGGTAAGGAGAATAAACGGCTGGCAGGGAAGAAGAGCATCTGTCACTAAAAATGGCAAGGCAATTTAGCAATATCTCCTCTGTGTCCTCTGGCTGTGCTGTCTTGTTGGTGTCAATGAACACGGCGTGGGGACTTCACTGAACAGTAAAATCACAGAAGTTTTGGGCTGCAAGAGACTTTATGCTCACCCAGTTCCCTTCAGCTCACAACACAGATATTCAATATTCAATGTGGATATTCAATAACATGCCACTGGATTGAATTTATTTCCATTTATTTACTTGTCATTCTTGTGTTGTGACTGATTTCTCTTTTGAGCTGCTCTCCCTCTATTCCTGTTCAGCCTTGGCACCTTCACCACCCTGTGCCAGGGGTGCCACAGCTCTGCCCCCCCAGCCCAGCCTTGGGCTGAACCCTGCTGGGCCCAGGATCCAGAGTGGGAAGGGCAGCAGGGAGCTGGACACTGGGGCCAGGAGTCAGCCCTGGGCTCCTGGGACAGCACAGCTTTCCCTGCCTCCTGCTTGGCCTTCGTATTCCATCCTATTCCATCTCCAAAATGTGCCTTGTGTGCTTTCTGTGCCTGAAAAATACAAAAAACAAAACAAACAAAAAACCAAAAACCCAACCCAAACCCCCCCATGGCATCTCCACACTGCAGGGAGATAATTAGACTAATAATGATCCGTGTTGTAAGTGATTTTAAAAACAAAGCACAGCTATTTCTATTTCTATTAGGCTTTTATAAAGCCTTTATAGGCTTTTATGAGGCTTATAGTTGGCTTTTTTGGATAATTAACTCCAGGCCTATGGGATGCTGAAGCTGCACCTCTGAGGCAGCCCTGTCCCCATCCCACCCTGCCAGGGGACAATGCTCCCACATTTCCCCCTCTCTGGTGGAGAGCCAATTGCTCTGGGACAGCCCAGTGACCCCACACGTTGTGTCTGCTGCTTCCCAGCCCCTGGAAATTCAACTTCTCTTGAGGGAACTCCAGCCTGACACCTGGGAGCTGCATTTTTCCTCTCTCCAGCTAAAAGCTTGGTCTTTGCTCTTCTCCCAAAGAACCCTGCAAAACAGGGAGCAAATGCTGTTTTGTCTGTTTTGCTGTTTTGTCTGTGCTTCAGCCAGGAATTGGATTTTGAGACAGAATGTGGAGATTTCAGAAAGGCAGGACATGCTGAAGAATGAGAGTGGAGCAAACCCAGCGTTAACTAAACCTGACTAATTAGGTGTGTCCTTATGCACATGATGGGTAAAAGGTCCCCCTGTTAACTAGGGAACACTTTGGGCTCACTGGTTAAAGGATTATTTTATGGCATGGGGCAT
>JADMLD010001651.1:47500-80000 GCA_017589585.1 Phylloscopus whistleri
TGCTCACTGCAGCCTCAGCACTCTGTCCATCCCTGGGCACCCTGTCCATCCCTGGGCACTCTGTCCATCTCTGGGCACTCTGTCCATCTCAGGGCACTCTGTCCATCTCTGGGCACTCTGTACCCCCCTGGGCACTCTGTCCATCCCTGGGCACTCTGTCCATCCCCAGGCAATCTGTCCACCCCTGGGCACTGCCTCCTTGGTCGCTCCCTCTCCTCTCACCTTCCTCTCCACACATTTCCCCCAGTCCCTCCTGGGTGCAGCCAGAGCCATCATTTCTCCTGCTGGCATTGAAGTTCTGGCCCATGATAACTGAACTGGCCATTGTCCTCTTTGACCCACTCTGCCACCCCTGGAGGCAAAGCAAGGCAGTGCCAGGGGGATTGTTCTGAGAGCAGAGTGACACCACACCTGTCCCCTGGGCTGCAGGGCCACCACCAGCTGAGCCCTGCTGGGACAGAACTGGAACAGAAGGGCCTCAGTGCAGGCAGGGGGCACACAGAGCAAACCATCACACAAGACCCCAACCCAAGCCAACTCCTCAGCTCAACACTGCTCCTCTGGGATTTGCTTCCATCTCCTCCTCCCTCAAGGACCCTGCTCCTCTCAGCTGGCTGCCCTCCCACACAGACCCTTCCCAAGGGATGCAGGAGCCCTTGTCAGCTCTCACCCTCTTCTGCTGTGCCCTGCTGCCATGGTGGGACTCCTCTGGGTCCCTCTGTTTCTCCTGGCAGCACCATCAGCTCCTGCCACGGGGACAGCCTGGCCACAGCCTCCCTCTGCTCTGCTCTGCTGTCCCCAGAGCCGTGCCAGGGCCCCTCAGGTTTGCAGCACAAACATCTCCAGACCTGGAGAAATCCCCTTGGATTGCTGCCCCATCTCCCAGGCCTTCTCTTCCTCCACCTCCACACTCGAACTGTCCCTGCCTTCTGTCCCACCCTCCCAGCAGAGTCCTGGCCCCAGGTTCCTCCCAAAGCTTTCAAAGCTCTCTGATTTTTCTCTGCTCTCCACTCGTTCAGCCACGCTTAGAAAGGCTTAGAAAGCCTCTCTGATGTCCCTCCCTTGTTTTCTGTGTGCCTTTGTCACCTCTGGCTGCCTTTCCCCTGCCTGCCCGTCCTGCTGGGTGCCCAGGGCAGGCTGTCCTGCAGCCCTGCTGCCCCTCTCCCAGCCACGGCTGGCTGCTCTCCACCCCCCACCCGCTCCAGCCACCATCACTATGGTGACTCTCAGATCCACCGTGCTGTGCCAGCCTTGTGTCTCTCCCTCAGACTCCCAGCCAGCCTGGCTGCTGTTTCCTGCTGCAGGGTCACCCCTCAGCCCGCTCTCAGCACCGTCACCCACCCTGCTCCAGAGCCTTCCCCATCCCTGCTCTGCTCCACCTCGAGCTCAGCTCCCCCTCCCAGCCACGCCTGAGCCCCGCCTGAGCCCCACCTGAGCCCCACCTGAGCCCCACCTGAGCCCCCCAGTTCTCTCCATCACGGCTCAGGAGTGCCAGTTCCCCAGGGACAGGGCTCCCCTGGGCTCAGGGACGTGGCCATGGGGCTGGGGCTGCCCCCAGCTCTTCAGCCTGGCAGTAACCAGAGCTCCCCACACCTCTGCTGGGAGATCACCAGAGCTCCCCACACCTCTCCTGGGAGATCACCAGAGCTCACCACACCTCTCCTGGAGATCACCAGAGCTCACCACACCTCTCCTGGAGATCACCAGAGCTCCCCACACCTCTCCTGGGAGATCACCAGAGCTCACCACACCTCTCCTGGAGATCACCAGAGCTCCCCACACCTCTCCTGGGAGATCACCAGAGCTCACCACACCTCTCCTGGGAGATCACCAGAGCTCACCACACCTCTCCTGGGAGATCACCACACCTCTCCTGGGAGATCGTTTCCCCTTGGCCTTGAATTGTGTCACCCTCGATTCTCCCTCCTGGATCACCAGGAATGGGACCCATTTGTCTGCACTTGGAGAAGCCTCTGTAGCTGCCTGTGGCTTTCCTGCAGGAGTCCAAGCCCCCTCCTGACTCCAGCACAGCTGGGAAACGAGGCTTTGGGCTCTTTCACAGAAAAACCTCCCCAGATGCCCTTCATTGATAGAATCCCAGAATGCCAGGATAGTTTGGGCTGGAAGGGACCTCAAGAACATCTTATTACAACCCCCCTGCCCTGGCAGGGACACATTCCACTGTCCCAGGCTGCTCCAAGCCCCATCCAACCTGGCCTTGGACACTTCCAGGGATCCAGGGGCAGCCTCTGCCAGAGCCTCCTTACTTTCACAGGGAGGAATTTCTTCTTAAATATTATAAAATAATTTATTCCTAAATGTGTTCCTAAATTCCAGATACCCCTTCTTATGTTCTTCCTCCACGTGGGCTTTGCTGGGCTGCTGCTGAGAGCCCAGCAGGGGCTCCTGCAGCCTGCCAGGGCTGCTCCATCCCCCCAGCACTGCACCTGGCCTGGCCTGCTGGGGACACCGAGGGGCTCTCCTGAGGAGCACCCAGGCCCTCCCGGCGAAATCAGCAGCAAACACCATCACTCACACCTTCATTCCATGTCCTTTCAGCCACCTGGAGCTGCCATAAGGCTCAGGAAGAGGCAGAATGATGGAAAAAGGCATTGCTCCTCACGGCCAAAGGGCTGGGGGCTGCTGCTCCCAGCACTGGGATCCCCTGTGCCTTGGGCAGGGCTGGGTGCCCTTTCCCCCCGGGGTGCCTTTCAGCCAGGCACTCCCCCAGCAGCCAGTGCTCTGTGCCTCTGCACCCCAGGCTCCATCATGGACAAGTAACTTCCCAATTTACACTTTAGGGGGAAAATGATACATTTTGAAGCTGATAGGTTTTCAGAGCAGGGGGGTTGGAAGCATGAGGAAAGCCTTCCCTGCCCTGCAAAGGGAGCCAGGCACCCCTGGAATGTGGGAGAGGAAAATGCCAGGGTTGAGAGACTTTGGAGGGTGCAGAGAGCACTGTGGGGCTCGTTGTTCCTCTCTGCTGGGCCATTTCCCCTTAGGGATGAACTGAATGGTCAATTCTGTATTCAGGACTGGGAAGGCAGCTGCACTTTTGCTGAATCTGCTACAGGAAGGAAAAAAAAAAAAAATCTGTATATTTCCATTTTCCTTAGAGAATGAAGCCTCTTCCCCAGAAAGCCAGCTCTCCATTTGCAAAAGCACCAGGGCAAAGGGATGGGAAAATCCCCGTGGTAGCTGCTCCCACACCGGGCTCACCCCTCAGGCCGGGCTCTAACACAGGTGCAGGGGCTGAGGAGGTGTTCCACAGAGCTGAGCACTCCTCTCTGATCACCTCACTCCCACGGGGCAGCCCTGGCCAGGCACCCCAAAACAGCAAAATCCACGGATCCGTCATCACCTCTGAAAGCACCTGGATCAATACCTGGATCGCCTGAGGCCAGGCTGGGAATCCCTGGCAGAGGGAAACCCAAGAGCTCTCGCTCTCTGCCCTGCCTGGACCCATGAAAGCTCCACCCCTGCCCCCCACACACCTCCAAGGGCGGCCAGAGAGAGAGGCTGTTCCCCCAGACAGGCTGCTCAGCCCTCCCAGGGCAGGGCTCCGTGCAGGCTGGGCATGGGGACGCCAGCAGGGTGTGGGAATGCCATCCTGCCAGGAGAAAGCACCAGCAGGGTGTGGGAATGCCATCCTGCCAGGAGAAAGCACCAGCAGGGTGTGGGAATGCCATCCTGCCAGGAGAAAGCACCAGCAGGGTGTGGGAATGCCATCCTGCCAGGAGAAAGCACCAGCAGGGTGTGGGAATGCCATCCTGCCAGGAGAAAGCACCAGCAGGGTGTGGGAATGCCATCCTGCCAGGAGAAAGCACCAGCAGGGTGTGGGAATGCCATCCTGCCAGGAGAAATCACCTGAGATCCCAGAGCATGGCAGGAGCAGGCACTGCCCTGCAGCCCAGGTCTGGCAAGGTCACCCCCAGCCCAGGGCAAAGTCACTTCCAGCCCATGGCCAAGGACATCCCAGCCCATGGCCAGGTCATCCCCAGCCCATGGCAAGGTCACCCCCAGCCCATGGCCAAGGACATCCCAGCCCATGGCAAGGTCACCTCCAGCCCATGGCCAAGGACATCCCAGCCCATGGCCAGGTCACCCCCAGCCCATGGCAAGGACATCCCAGCCCATGGCAAGGACATCCCAGCCCATGGCCAAGGACATCCCAGCCCATGGCCAGGTCACCTCCAGCCCACGGCCAAGGACATCCCAGCCCATGGCCAGGTCACCCCCAGCCCATGGCAAGGTCACCCCCAGCCCAATGGAAGGAGACACACGTGCACCAGTGACCAAAAGCCCCGAGCAGAAGAGGAGCAGGAAGTGAACAGTTGAGCCTAATTTGTGTGAGGTTGTAAATGAATTTCACAGTGGCAGATGGTCAGTGGATTATTTTCCAGAGGGTTAAGCAAGACCCAGATTAGGAAAAGCTGAGAAATTTTGATGTGGCGTGCAGGACGTTACCCTGGGGCTCAGGGCGCTGGTGCATTTGAGGGGGTCCTGACCGTGCGTGAGGGCAAAGGGGCCCCGTCTGAGCAAAGCTGGGCTCGGCAAACAGGGCAGATGTGGAGCCGAGCCCGCAGCCCCTGCACACCAGGTTGGCAACACCACCAAAAGTGCCCACCCCCACACCCCCCCCGCCCCCTGAGCCTTCCGTGCCCTTAAAGCCAAGCTCCTGGCTGGGCTGCTTGGTGCCCCCCGGCTGGGTCAGCCCCGTCTTAGGGGGGACATTTGGGTTCACCAGGGGGGCCGTGCCCTGCCCTGGCCCCGCGCCCACCGCCCGCAGCCCCAGGCTCTGGCTCGGCATCCCCGGGAGCCGGGCTGGGCGGGGGGTGCCGCGCCGGCCCCGCTCCACTCCCTGCCCTGATTTCCTGGTGGAAATCCCGGAGTCTTCTCCAGATCCAGCTCTGGTTTTGGGGGCAGCCATCTCCCTCTCCCTCTTTCCTCTTCCCTCCTTCTGCTCTCCTTCCTCCTCCTCTCCCTCCCTCCTCTCCGCACTGTGCTCTCCGGGGGCTCTGGGTACCGCTGCAGCATCGCCAGCCCCCTCCATGCGGGCGGCTGGGGCGCGGGGCGGAAGGGGAGGGCTGCGGGGGCCAAGCTGAATGAATGGGCATCGCCTCGGTGCCGCTCCAGCCTCCGCATAGGGGCGAGGCGGCCGCACCGCGCCGCGGGCAGGGGGGCAGCGGGGCCGGCCAGCGGCCGGGGCCGGGGCCGGGGCCGGGCCGGGCCGGGCCGAGCCGAGCCGGGCCCCCCGCCCAGCCCGCCGGGGCGCTGCGAGGAGCGGGCGCTGCCCCGCCGCGGGACCCGCACAGCCGGGCCAGGTGAGGAGGGGCTGCGGGGGCGCCGGGAGCGGAGCGGGAGGGCGGCGCGGGGCCGGGGATGTGCGGTGCGGGGCCAAGGTACGGGCGGTGCGGGGAACGGCTCGGACGGTGCGGGATGGAGGGATGGACGGTGCGGGGTGAAGGTGCGAGCGGTGAGGGAAGGGGCTGGCTGCTGCGGGGAGGGATGGCCGGACGGTGCGGGGAGGGATGGCCGGACGGTGCGGGTGTGTGTGTCCGGACGGTGCGGGGTGCAAGGGGCTGCCTGGCGCAGGGCTGGGCTGGCTGGTGCGGGAACGGGCAACAAGGAGTTAAGCGGCTGCGGAGCAACCGGGCTGAGAGCGTGTGTGTGTGTGTGTGTGTGTGTGTGTGTGCGTGCGTGTGAGATCCCGCACCCCCGGGGGGCGTGGCCCAGCCCACCCCACGCGTGTCCGTGCGGGGCAGCGGGCGGCCGGCTGCCGGTGCGGGCTGCGGCGGGGCCGCGGCTGCGCAGGGTGCGGGATGCACGGCAGAGCCCGGCCCCGCCGCTGCCTCGCTGCTGCCCGCGGCACAAATATCTGCGTGTGCGGGAACCCCGGCCCGTGTGCGCGGGGGGGGGACCCGCTGCGGAGCCGTGCTGGCTGCGGGACCCGCGGCGCGGGGCCGAGGGTGGCCCCGTTCCCCGGTGCGTGCCCTCCGCAGCCAGCCGGGGCGGGGGAGCGGCCCCCAGCCCCCGCCTGCGTGTGCTCCGCTCGAGGTGCGTGTGCACCTCTTGGATGTGCGTGTGCGCCCCTCGGGGGGTGTGTGTCACACACACGCGTGTGCAGCGGTCGGTGGTGATGCCCCTGCGGGTGCGCAGGGCGTGGGGGCTGGAGGTGTGTGCCAGGGAAGGCACAGGGGTGATGGAGGGAGCGGGCACGTGTGGGGAGCTGTGTGAGCACGCCCGTGGCCGGGCTGCCCGCTCCCGCCTGGCCCCAGCCCGGCTGCAGCCCCTGCTGGTCTCCGGGCGCCTGTCCCCACGCCACGAGTGGCCACCAGCGCTGAGCACGGCCTCGGCCTGTGTTCGCTGTGCCTGGGGTGTGCTCTGTCCTTCCCCTCGGCCGGGATGGTTTGCAGTGTTGCAGGCAGTGGCTGCAGGCAGAGCTGCCCGACCCTCAGCCCTCTGCCCGACCCCCACCCTGCTTCCAGCGAGTTTTCCCGTGTAAAGGTGCCCCAGGTTGCCCAGAGCCGGTGGGGCTGTGGGGAGTGGAGCCAGCAGGGAATGGAGCTGGCTGGGAGCAGCGTGGTGGCAGCGCCTGGCAGGTCAGTGCCTCCTGTCCCTGTGTGCCACCCCTGCTGCCCCTCCAGCTGCACCAAGGGCCTGGATCATCCCAGGGTGGTGGTTGGGTCAGTGCACTGTCATTAGACTTTTGGAGGGGCAGACAAAGGTCCCCCCCACATGCCAGTCCCCTCCAGGAGAGGGGTGCCACAGAACAAACTCTCCTCTGGGCCTTTGCCGTGGCGCGCTCCGCAAGCTCCGCTCCAGGATGAGGCCCGGGCAGGAACAGGATTTCGAGCTTTGCTGCCATCATGTCCATTGGAGTTTGGCACCAACATGCCTTTGAGGAGCAGAGCCCTGGTGACCCTCCTGCCCCCGTGCCTGGTGTGGGGCAGCGCCGGGAGCAGCCGTGTCCGTGCAGAGGCCGGGGGCTGCGTTCCACGGGAGCCGGCACCTTGGAGCCTTTCCTGCAAAATGGACTCTGGGAGCCTCACGAATCCATCCCCGACCGTTCCTCCTGCCAGGCAGCAGAGCGCAGAGCCAGCCCAGGGGCTCCTGGCAGGAAGCTGTCGCCTGGCAGGAGCTGCCACTGCTGCTCTGGGCCGCGGGGCTGCCGCTGGTGCCGGCAGGAGGATGGGGCTGTTGCAGCCCTGTCAGGAGGATGGGGCTGTTGCAGCCCTGGCAGGAGGATGGGGCTGTTGCAGCCCTGGCAGGAGGATGGGGCTGTTGCAGCCCTGGCAGGAGGATGGGGCTGTTGCAGCCCCGGGCTCGGCAGCTGTGGCTGCGGGGTCTGCAGCAGCCCGGCTCCCGCGCTGCTCTCCGTGTCCGTGACGCACGGTACGGTTGGGAGCACGGCTGCGAGTGCCGAGGAACAGAGCAGCTCCAGGGAAACCACTCTGCAGCAGGAGACTCCTGCACCTTCCCACACCCTCGTGCTGGGCCCAGTTTCACCCTGGGAGCGTCAACATCTGGCGAGCCAGGAAAAAATGTAGATCGAACAACCATCAGGAGTAATTGGAGACCCGTTTGGAAATTGGTTTGCTACCTGCATGCCTCCCAGGCAAGCTTTTCCCTGTTAACCATTGTGCATCTTTGCATGAAAAACGAGGCTTTATTTCCAGCCTGGGTAGTGGCAGCGCAGCAGGATGGGGATGAGCACGCTGTGTCCCCTCTAATCTGCCCACAATCAGCGCCGAGCGCTGCTGCCACCGCCGCAGAGATGGAGAGCCCTGGATCCAGATGGCAGCTGCCTCGCTGGCTGCCCGCATCCTCCCCTCATCCTGCCGTCCGCAGCGCGGGGAGCAGAGCAGGGGAGCAGAGCAGAGCAGAGCAGAGCAGGGAGCAGCCCGCCAGGAGTGGCCCTGCGAGGGCCCTGTCCCCGACAGCCACCTGCGCCCCCCGTTTTGCTGCCCAGCTCAGGCCAGGGCCATCAGCTCCTGCCGAGCGCCGCCAGCCCCAGGCGAGGCAGCGCCAGGCTGCCAGGAGCTGGGCTGGCTCCCATGTGCTCTTGGATGGGCTTCAAGGAGCTGATTCGGAGCTCGGTGGGGTTTGTCTTGCCCTGTTTGCAGGGGGAAATCCTGCCCGGGATCCACAGCTGGCTGTGCTTGGAGCGGCCACGCCGGGAGGGGCAGCTCCCCACTGCAGTGCCACAGCCCCCTGGGAGCAGTGCTGGGCACCCAGGGCGGGCTGAGCATCGCCCACGTCCCACCAGCAGCCTGCTGGAGGGGGGCTTTGGTCACACTCAGTGAGGCAAAGGGGCTGCAGCAGATCTCAGGCTGTCACTGGGCGGTCAGGGCAGTCATTTTGGGCAGTGAGGCTGCTGTGTGATTCTCATTTTGGGGTGTGTTTAGCTCTGTGCGGAATAAACAGGCGAAGGTTCTGCTGGGATGTGTGAGGGCAGCCCTGGGCTCAAGGTTGGAGGTGCTGAAAGCCGGGTCCCACAGCAGAGTTTGGCTGAAGCTGCTCTCTGGGGGTTGGCACCAAGCTCCTGCAGGCCGGGCTTGGCAGGGGCTGCTCTCCATGGCAGGGTTGCAGATGTCCTGTGCCTCTCCTCACAGCTGCCCACAGCTCTGTGCTGGGAGCTCCCTTGCTGTGGGCAGAGGCTGTGTGCCTCCCCGTGGGCGCTGCTGTGGGCTCTCTGTGTGACCCCGTGGTTTGGGAAGGTCCTGAGCCTCTTCCTGCTGCAGAGACGTAGAGGGAAGGTTTCCACCATGCTGAGCCCTCCTGTGCCAGCCCTGGCTCTGCTCAGGAGGGCTCCCATGGGTGTCAGCCTTTCCTGTGGTTGTCTGGTGGCTCTGGACCGTGGGCTGTCAGGAAAATTGTCTTTCCTGAGAGCTTAGCCCAGGTGAGGCCTGGCTGCAGCTCTTGGCCAAGAAAGCAAAGCTGCTGCAAGGAGGCACAGCACAACTTCCAGAGCTGTTATGGAGATCTCGTGGCAGAGGGTTGGAAGTAGATAATATTTAAGATCCCTTCCAAGCCAAACCAGTCTCTGATCCCATGATTCTGTGGTCTTGGTGGGTTTATGCCCTCTGGGGGAAGGTGGGATTGGAGGCAAAGAGGCAGGCAGCCCCAAACCTACACTCTGCTGGCTGTGGGATGGTTTGGATGTTCCTGGGCCTGGCTTCTGCAGTCCCTGGGATGTGTGGACCCTTCTGCACATCTCTTGATCAACTCCCACTGGGAAGGATCCCATTTCCTCAGGGCTCCAACAGCTGCCTTTGGGTTTGGTGTCCCCTCTATCTCCCGTGCTGTCCATAGGGCTGTTGCTGAGCTCTCTGCAGGAGCTTTGAGATGACACTTGTGCTCAGGAGGAGTGGTAAAGCCTGTGATGAGCATCATGAGAGTCCCCTTACGTCAAGTGTTTAATATCCCAATTCCTGAGCTGTTTGTCTCCGTGTGTCTCCGCAGGACAGGGACCACCCACACCATTTTCCTTGGCAGGTGACAGACGGATGACAGCAGCAGCTTCCAGCCATTCCAGGGGGGGCTGGACAGCCTGCCTGGGGGCTGGGAGGCTTGGATCCCCTCCCCACTGCTTCCCTCTCAGCTGGGCTGAAGTATTTTCTGCACCCACGGTGTCTCAGGGCCTTGGCAGAGGAGCAGGTGCTGGAGGTGTCACTGATTCCTCACGCTGGGCCCTGGGGTGGCCCGGGTGGCTGATGGCCAGGAGCCCGCAGGGAGCAGCTTCCCTCAGCTGGGTGAGCTGGCAGCACCTGCAGCCAGCGTCCCTGGGCTGTTCCAGGGCATCCCCTGTGCCCTGAGGAGCCTCTGGTGGTACTTGCTCTGGTGTGAGAGCCCCCTCTGTGCCTGGGGTCCCCCTGGGGAGGACAGAGATGAGCTGGTTGTGTCAGCCTGCTTTGGGTCATGGCAGAGCCCCTGGCTGCAGCCACAGGGACCCTCCCAGTTTGCTTTGGGAACATCCTCGGTGCTTTCCACCATTTTCTTACTCCCTGAGCTCAGCCCTGTCCCCTCCAGTGCCCTGCCCAGCTCTTGCTCTGTCCCCATGGACCACGGTCCTCCAGCTGTCCCCTGGGCTGGGCAGGGCTGTCCCCTGGGCTGGGCTGTCCCCTGGGCTGGGCTGGGCTGTCCCCTGGGCAGGGCTGTCCCCTGGGCTGGGCTGGGCTGTCCCCTGGGCTGGCACAGCCCTGCCCAGCTCTCCTGCCCCTCAGGCTCAGGGTGCAGGGGCACGTCCTGCTGCTCCCCCAGCAGAGCAGCACCCCACAAGGTATTTATAGGAGCTGTAATGTTATTCCCCTGCCAAACTCTCACGGAAATAGGCTCAGTGTGTGTCATAGGAGAGAGGATTTTAATGGCACAGTTTGCACTGCAGGAATGAATGTTTTCCTTGACCAATTAATCCTTCCCGTGCTGGGGATGGGATGGCTGCTCTGGGGCTGCAGCTGGGGCTCCGTGGCCTTGGGCAGCTCCTGGACACGGGCACTGCAGCCAGGTGGGACAGGGACCTGCTGCCTTGCCCCAGGAAGCACCTCCCTCCTGGGCAGAGCTGCTGGGGCAGCCAGGGCTCGGGTTGGGACTGAGCAGACCCAGCTGATGGACAAGGCCCGTCACTTTGTCCAGTGATTTTCTTGTTCTGAAGGGTTTGAGACGATTTTCTGAACAATCAGAAAGGGCTGGTTTGGCATTTTCTAAATAGCCCCCCCTCCTTCTGTCTCAGCTGGGCACTGCTGCTAGTTTGGGAAGAGCTCAAAGTCCAGTGAGAGTCCAGTGATGTGTCAGGAGGTGTTTCAGCTGGCTGGGGAAGGGAGCATTTCTCAGTTGTCAGCTCACAGCCGCTGGTTCCAGTCCTGCCTGTCCTGCCTGCCGTGGGGAAAAGCCTCTGGGATGGAAAACTGATTTCAGGGCAGGCCAAGGTTTGGGTGGTGCTTTCCAAGCAGGGTACTGGATATACGGAGGGACACAGACAGACAGACAGACAGACAGACAGAGGTGTGTCCTGCCCCTGCTCAGCACGGACAGCGACACTCCCTGAGGGGGTGATGCTCATGGAAGGGGTGATGCTCGCTGAAGTTGTGTGCCCTGCACAATGAGGCAGGAGGGATGGGCAGGAATGGGGCACCCAAGCTCCCCATGAGCTCCTCAGTCCTGTCCTGGGGCCGGCCAGGCTCAGGAGTCCTGTCCCCAGCCCTGAGCCCTGTCCCCCTGTCAGCAGGGGCCAGCAGCCCTCCCCTGCCCACGCAGGAGCAGTGAGGGCATAGGGGGGCTCAGAGCCCCCTGTGTGACCTGGGGCAGGGGGCTGCTGCACGCTGGGGCTCCCTGGGTTTGGGCACCCAAGGAGCAGAGCGAGGCCTCAGAGCCTCTGCCCCTGTGCCCCTGTCACCCTCCTGTCTCCTGTCCTCTGCTTGGAGCTGTGAGCTGGGGATGGGAACCTTCCCCTGCTGTGGCACTGCCCACCGGGGGTGTGGGCAGCCCCGGGGCTGCTGCCCGGCCAGGGCTGCTGCCCGGGGGTCAGTGCCTCCCTCCAGCCCCCGGCAGCGCTTCCCACAGGCACAACACAACAGCCAGGCCCTGCAGAGACAGCTTGGGAACTGGGAACCGCTGAGCTGGAGAAAAACGCCCTTCCCACACAGCCCAGGCTGTCCTCCCTCCCTCCCTCCCTCCCTCCCTCCTCCCCGGTGCTGCTGTGGGGGCTGCAGCTCACGGCCAGGGGCTGCTGCCCTGGGGATGGGCACAGCTGAGCTCCAGGGCAGGGAGTGGGAGCCCTGGGCATCCCCCGGGCCCCGTGGGCATCCCCCGGGCCCCCTGCCCGCAGGTCCCCTTTGCCTCCTGCCTCTGGGGAGAGGCTGCTGCGGGTGGGACGGTGTCGCTGGGGGCTGAATTCCTGCCCACGCCTGCATGGCTCCCAGCCCCCGAGCTGCTGCCCTCGGCCCCCCAGCCCGGTGTTCTCCGGGCAGTCGTTCCCCTCTTGGGTGGCTGCTTATCCTGAGATCAATGCTGAGCTCTCCTCCTCCTCCTCCCCGCCGCACCGTCCCTCAGGAGGGACCATTCAGCCTGCTCCTCCTCCTCCTTTTCCACTTCATTAATGAGTCTCTTTGCACTAAGAAGTCGTGATAGCTGCCGGGGGACCTGGGAGGGCTCTGGAGAGCAGCGGGGAGGCCACGGCCCAGCTGCCGGGGTTTGGGGTGCTGGGCACTGGGGTTGGGATGCTGCGGGGTGCTGGCTCGGTGCTGCCCGAGCCCCTGGCACAGCCCCAGGGGGTGCGGGAATGGGGAGGGGACAGTCAGGGGCCCTTCTGCCTGCATGCAGTGGCAGGAGGCAGAGCAAGCATTGCTCGGGGCAGCTCCAGCTGCTCTGCCTGCCTTGGTCCCGTTTCTGCCATCCACGGTGCTCCTCGCCCTGCTGCAGGGCTGCTCCTTTGCTCTCTGCTGCTGCAGAGAGGCCTCTGGGTCTCACAGGAGATTTCCACTGGCCCCGGTGGCCTTCAGATCAGGGCTGCACGTGGCAGAGGGAGGGGGTCGCTGGGCAGCCCCCAGCCCCGCACCCAGCACGGGCAGCAGGAGTGTGACACCTACACGTGGTGCCTCACTAAAGAAGCCGGACTTTGCAAACACACTCTGTGGGCATTGCTTTGATTTCCCAGTGTCTCAACACTCTCCCAAACCTGAGAAGCTGAGATGGTTTCTCTCTGCGGAGAGGGAGGCTCCTGTTGTCGCTCTCTCACATACGCACGCATCTCACACACACAGAGACTCTGATTCCTCTCCCTTCCCACTTTCCTCCTCCAAATGACTTCAAACACTTCATGAAAATGTTATTTTCTCCCAAACTGTTGCCTTTCTGCCTTGCTCTCCTGAGCAGCCTGTTGGCTTTCTCTGGGCTCCCCGTGTGCAGGGGTAGGGATGTTCCTGCAGAAGGGGGAAGGTGCTGGGGGGGCTGTGCTGGGGGAACACCAAACCTGCCCATACTTCGAGTGGGGCCCAGCTGATCCTTCAAGGTTGCTCTGGGTTGAATCAGTGAATGCCAGAATGGGATTGAAAGGGTTGAAAGGACATCACAGAGCACCAGTCCCACCCGCCGTGGGCAGGACACATTCCAGTAGATCAGGCTCCTCCAAGCCTCGTCCATCCTGGTCTTGGACACTTCCAGGAATGGGGCAGCCACAGCTGCTCTGGCCACCCTGTGCCAGGGCCTCAGCATCTTCACAGGGAAGATTTTTTTTTCCAAAAATCCAAAGCAGTCAAGCAGAGCCCTCCTGCAAGGTAGTGCAGCGAGGACACAGCTCAGAGGTGCTCTCCACGCTGCCGTGGGGGCCCTGCTCTCCAGGAGCACGTGGGAAGGTGCCCCCAGCCCCAGGGCAGCCTGGCTTCCCCAGGCAGGGCCTGCTCCCCCTGTCCATGGCAGGCTCTGGGCACGCAGGGCCCGGGCCAGGCTGGAGTGAGCCCCTCTCTGCCTGTGGCTGACTCACGGCACTCTCCAGTCACAAGCAGATGGATGATTTGATCACCTAGCAACCGAAATAAGTGGTGGATTAAACCATCATCCCCCGGGGTGGCAGGGGCCAGGCAGCCCCCAGCCACTCCCCAGCCCCTGGGCTGCCCTGGGATGGGGCTGGGGGCTCTCTCCTGCAGCAGTGGCTCCAGGGCTGAGCGGGCTGCAGGGAGGGAGGGGGTCCCCCAGGACCAGCTCCCAGGGAAGTCCAAGGGGCATCTCCAAGCATGCACAGAGGGACCAGGTCTCTGGCACCCTTTGGACAGGCTGCTGATGGTCTGGAGTGTCCAGAGATCCTCTACCAGGAGAGGGAGGCTGGTGCCAGGACCTCCAGAGTGAAGTTTCTGGGAGATTGAACTCAGAGAACTTTGGATGGGATCCGCTGACCCCTTGTCACCCCCTCCACCACCAGCTCTGAGCGTCCTTGGCTCCAGCCCAGTCCCTTGCCTGGTGCTGTCCAAGCCAGAGAAGAATCCCAGCAGTGTGTTCATTCCAGTTGTTCCATCACAGGCAGGAGGATTTTGCTCCTGGCAGAGAGAGCCCTGGTGCTGCCTGAGGTGGCATTTACCTCCTGATGGTTCCAGCCACCTCCAGAGGATCTTGGCACAGGGCTGCTGTCCATGCCCCATCTCTGGCAGTGCCCAAGGCTTGGAGCAGCCTGGGATAGTGGAAGGTGTCCCTGCCATGGCAGGGGGTGGCACTGGTTTTAAGATCCCTTCCAACCCAAACCATTCTGGGATTCTGTGATCCTACCACAGCCCTGAAGGGGATGGGCTCTCCTGGGGCAGGGGCTGAGCTGGAAAGTGAGTGCTGGGCAGGGACAGGGGCAGGAGGAGCTGAGAGGACCCTGCCAGGTTTGGGGTGCCCATGACACCCCTTTGGAGCTGGGGGAGTCCCTGTGCTGCAGAGCCCTTCCTGCCTCCAGCACCGGTGCCTGTGCAGGTGGGGCAGTGGGGACACGCCTGCCTGCCCACAGACCCCAGTGTCCTGTGGGATGACACTGCTGGGCTGGCTCCTGTCCCTGTCACACCACTCTGGTGTGTGGCAGCGTGGCACTGTGGCACTGTGGCACTGTGGCACTGTGGCAGTGGCTCACAGCCTGTGGGGAACCCAGTTTGAGGCAGGCCAGGCTCTGGAGAGTGGGAAGGAGACCAATCCATCAGCCCAGACCCATGCAGCCATCTCCTGCCCAGAATGCAGCCTCCGTCCAGGCTGTGCCAGGCCATCCTGGGTGCAGGGCTGTGGCTGCTCTCTCTCCTGAGGCCATCTCAGTGCCAGCCTGGGGCCATCCCAGTGCCATCCCAGTGCCAGCCTGGGGCCATCCCAGTGCCATCCCAGAGCCATCCCAGTGCCAGCCCAGGGCCAGCCCAGTGCCAGCCTGGGGCCATCCCAGTGTCAGCCTGGGGCCAGCCCAGTGCCAGCCTGGGGCCATCCCAGTGCCAGCCTGGGGCCATCCCAGTGTCAGCCTGGGCCATCCCAGTGCCATCCCAGGACCATCCCAGAGCCATCCCAGGGCCAGCCCAGTGCCATCCCAGGGCCATCCTAGGACCATCCCAGTGCCATCCCAGTCCTACCCCAGTCCCATCCCAGTCCCATCCCAGTCCCATCCCAGTGCCAGCCTGGGTTCATCCCAGTGCCATCCCAGTGCCATCCCAGGACCATCCCAGTCCCATCCCAGTGCCATCCCAGTGCCATCCCAGTCCCATCCCAGTGCCAGTCCCAGTGCCAGTCCCAGGACCATCCTAGTCCCATCCCAGTCCCATCTCAGTGTCAGCCTGGGCCATCCCAGTGCCATCCCAGGACCATCCCAGAGCCATCCCAGGGCCAGCCCAGTGCCATCCCAGGGCCATCCTAGGACCATCCCAGTGCCATCCCAGTCCTACCCCAGTCCCATCCCAGTGCCAGCCTGGGTTCATCCCAGTCCCATCCCAGTGCCATCCCAGTGCCATCCCAGTGCCAGCCTGGGTTCATCCCAGTGCCATCCCAGTCCCATCCCAGTCCCATCCCAGTGCCATCCCAGTGCCATCCCAGTCCCATCCCAGTGCCATCCCAGTGCCAGCCGGGGCCGGTGCCAGCGCAGCGCTGCTGGCCCCCAGGGAGGGCTGAGGAAATGGGGCAGTGCAGTGGCAGGTCTCTTTGTGGGACACAGCTGATGAGATCTGGTATAATTAGATGGGACGCCCTGTTCTGTGCCAGGGAGGTGCCCCGGGAGCCCCCCAGCCCTACTTTGGTGGCACGGCTCGTCCCAGCAAGGGGGAGCCCTGCCTGCCCGGCTCCTCCCTCGCTCTCCCCTCTGTCCTCTCCTCTGCTGGGGGCTTGGTGGCTTTGGCAGACCCTGGTGAGCTGCAGGAGGGGGTCAGGCAGGTGATGGTGGCAGGAGCCGGGTCAGCCCCTCATCCCACAGCTGCAGGACAAGGGACTGGCCTTGGGGCCAAAGCCCCCCAGGCAAACCAGGGATTGGAGGGTCACTCTGAGTCAGGCTTTAGCCTCACCAGAGAACACCCCAAACTGCACCTGCTCTGCCTCCAGAGAGCCCTGTCCCCCTGGACACCCGTCCTGGTGGTCAGAAATGCCCGTGCCTGAGGCTCCCAGCGTGGCTGTGCATCTCTGCCCCAGGGCACTCCACACACCCCAGGCTGATCCCATGGGCCCCCCAGGACTGCTCATCCCCAGGGAGATGAGTTGTAGCTGTTTGGGAATTACCAGCCAGAGCTGTCAGGGGTGGGGTTAGGTTGGACCTCAGGGAAAGGTTCTTCCCCCAGAGGGTGCTGGCACTGCCCAGGCTCCCCAGGGAATGGGCACGGCCCCGAGGCTGCCAGAGCTCCAGGAGCCTTTGGACAGCGCTGCCAGGGGTGCACAGGGTGGGGTTGTTGGGGGGTCTGTGCAGGGCCAGGGGTTGGACTCAATGATCCTTTGTGGGTCCCTTCCAGCTCAGGATGTTGTGTGGTTCTGTAGGAACTCCTGCTTTGTGATTTTGACCTCAGAACCACCAAATCCAGCCATTTCTGCCCCTGCCAAGAAGCCAGGAATGTGTTTGGCATCGTCGTTCCTCCAGCCACTTCCCCAGGGGTGGGCTCAGCCCAAGCCAGGTCCATCAGGATCCCTCTGCAAGGCTCCCGGGTGGGTCTGTGGGTGCTCCAGGGGCATCCCATGGCCCATGGCAGCAGCAGCCAAGGCTCTGTGGACAGAGGCAAATTTCAGAGGAAGCTAAGAGGAATTTTATTTCCACAAGCATCTGTTTACACTGAGCCACTGGTTTGCACTGGAGCTGGGAAGCTGCTGGAGCCTTCCTGTCTCAGTGGGGTGTGGAGGGATATTCCACGTGCCTTGTGCTCAGGGCTGGGGGCTTGGAGCTGTTCTGGC
This sequence comes from Phylloscopus whistleri, assembly GCA_017589585.1. Classification (NCBI taxonomy): domain Eukaryota; kingdom Metazoa; phylum Chordata; class Aves; order Passeriformes; family Phylloscopidae; genus Phylloscopus; species Phylloscopus whistleri. The sequence continues at coordinate 64,367 of JADMLD010001651.1, forward strand.
TGTGAGAGGGGCAGGAGGGAGAAGAGCAGCTGCTTTACATCTCCCACCGTGGGCAGGGTGTCCCCCCTGGGGCTGGGGGGCACCTGGGGACATTTTCCATCAGCAGGCACAGCACTGTGGCCTTTGGGGAATTTGGTGGGAGGGGGAGCCCTGGCTCACCCTGGGTGCTGGCCCTGGGCAGTGCCCTGAGCTGTGGGGTGCAAGGGGGTGCAGGTGGGGCTGTCCTGGCTCAGTGCTGGCACAGGAGGGTCCCTGTAGCAGCCTGTGGTGAGGCCCCAGGGTAGGAGAGGTGTTGGGAACCCCCCAGGTTTTCCTGAGACCCACTGGGCTGTGACAGAGCTGTGGGAACAGGGCAAGAGGAGCAGGGGTGGCAGCAGGACTGGCTCCCATGGCATGGGGCATCTCCTGCCCGTGGCAGTGCTGCCAGGGGCTGGGGCAGGCTGGACAGACATTTTTGGTTGGAAAGACAGAAGGGTGGAGAGCAGACCACCGGTGTGGCTGGAGAGGGCTCAGCTCTGCCCTGGACCCAGCCCAGGCACCCCTCAAAGGAGGCCTCAGTGGGGGATTTGTGGCCAGGGAGAGCCCCAGGTCACCCCTGGTGCAGACCTGCCCCTGCTGGGGGAAAACTGTCCTGTCCCTTGACATGTTTCATCCTCCAGTGCCATGCCTGCTCCTCCCTCCCCTGCAGGTGGGATGGGGAGGTTTCTGCTCAGCTGGACGTTTTTGGGGAGGGTGGCTCTGTCTGTCCTCCCCTGCAGGAGGGAAGGGCCAGCTCCCCAGGGAGCCCTGGGGGCACTGGGACCTCGGCTGGCATTGCTGGGGAAGGGCAGTTTCACAGGATGCCCGAGGAGGAGGGAGGAACAAACCCAGCCCTGTGTGTTTGAGGTCAGCCCAGGTTTGAATCCAGCCCCAGCTGTCCTGTTTTCCCAGGGATGGGAAAGGTGGAGCTGGAAAGGAGCCAGAGAATCAAACCCAGGGCACCTGCACCCTGTCCCAGGAGTAACAGGAGATGCTGGAAAAGTGATCCTCAGCTGGCAAAGCAGGCAGGGACCTGCTGGGGGCTGGAGACAGCCCCAGCACAGCTGCTGCTGTGAGAGCCTGGCTGGCAGGGTGGGCTCTGCACTCGGGGTGGGAGCAGGGGACAGGGAGAACCAGGGGCCTGGGGGCTGTGCTGGCCAGGGGCTCCTCATCACCTCCCTGAGCCCCTGGTTCTGCCAGCACCATCTCCTCCCCAGCTGAGAGAAGACAATCTCTGTTTTTCACTGAAGTTCACCGGTTCTCTAACTTTTATCATAACGGGAACAAAGGATCTTGCTTTTCCTGGGAGGCCCTGGATCTCCACATGTAACTGGCACGCTGGAGGGGCTGCAGTTTGGTCAGGGGGTGTTCTTTCCCCAGCTGCTCTGCTGGGAAATAGGTGGCTGCAAAAACCGTGCTCAAATGCTGTAAAAATGTGGCTGCAGGTCCTGTTCTCTCTCAGCTCCTGTTTGTGGGCATAAAGAGCTTTTAGAGGTAGATTAACTTCATTAAAATTGAAAGCACTCGTTAATGGCACTGTAACTCCTCTGGCAATGGCTGGGCCAGGCTCTGTGGTGAAGCTGCTCTCTGTGGGTGCCTGTGCCTGCCCCTGAGGCTTCCCACCCCCCCTGCCCTCCCAGTGGCTTTGCAAAGCTGTGCTGGGTGATGCTGTGCCAGGGCTGTGCCAGGGCTGGCTCAGTGCCCAGGGGCAGCAGGGTGGGAGACCCCAGGGAGGGCAGGGGGATCCCTGCCCCGGTGCCCTGGGGATGTGGCTTGTGCTTCTGGCTCTGTGCTCTCTCCTCTGAAAAGCCTTGGGACACGTTGGGAGGGAGCTGAGCCTCCCTTGGTGCCCTTCACCGGGGTGGGGTTTGGAAGGGCTGGGGATGATCCCAGCTTTGTGGTGCTGGGGAATGGAGATGCACTAGGATGAGTTTTGGGAAGGCCAAGGCTGTAGAGCTGTTCCTGAGGTGTTCCTGGGCCCACCTGGGCTCCTGCCTGACCCAGAGCAGGTTTCTCACCCAGGAGAGAGGAGCCTGGTCCTGTGAGGAGCTACACGGGACACAGGGACCCTGCCAGGGACAGCAGGGGCTGGGAGGGGGCTGAGGCCCCTGCTGGGCTGGGACACTGCCTGAAGGAGGGGTGCAGAGCAGCCTCCACACACCCAAACCCTACAGGCTGTAGTGCCCAGCAGGTGGGCACAGGGGCTGGGGGTTCCTCTTGGATTCCCAGCCGTGCCTGGCTGCACCCCACGGCCCTCAGGGAGCCCCAGCCCAGCACGGAGCTTTGCCCTGGAGTCCTTCCCCAGGCAGGCCCAGCCCTCTGTCACACAGAGCAGGGTGCCAGGGAGCTGGGCTGCTTGTGCTGCTCCCCAGCCCCTGCCCCCAGGCAGGAGGGTCCCTGTCCCCCCAGGGCTGCACAGGTGGCCCCAGCCCGGCGCCAGGCTGCCCTTCCCCGGCAGCGGCAGCAGCAGCAGATCCGATTTGTCTGCCCTGCCTCGGCTGGCCCCACTAAGCAGGTTTTAATCTTGTTAAATAAATAGGAAGTAATGGCAGCAGGGCTGGGAGCCAAATGGCCCGGGAGCATCCTCGGGAGCCGGGCGGGCTCTGCAGCGGGGCAGGAGCAGCTCCGGGAGCGGGGATGGGCTCGGGCAGAGCCGCTGGCAGCCGGGCTTTGGGGCGGGCCCGGCGGTGGGCCCGGGCTGGCTGCTGGAGCAGATGTGGCCCCTCAGCGTGCGGTGCTCCTGCTGCCTTCGGAGCAGCTTCTAAATGGCTGCTAAACAGCGCTGTCAGAAGCACACTCATCTTCCCGTCCTAATTAGTGGATCAGACAGTAATTTGTAATCCATTTGAATAGGAGGATCTGAGTGTCTCGCCCTGGAGCCTGGGCAGGACATGGGGGTGGCAGCGTGGAGCTCGGGCAGGGATGAGGGCTGTGCCCTCTGGGTGCCTGCAGGAACCGCTCTCCCCTCAGCTTCCATGAGCCTCCTGCTTTCTTCAGAGTTCTGGCATTTTCATTTCTCTTCATGGCCCCCAGCACAGCATCCCCAGCAGCAGGGTCACAGGTCAGCTCCTGCTGTCCCCACCGTGGTGGCAGTGGCACTGTGCCTGGTCACCCGCGCCCTCTGCAGCACTGGCAACCCAGCTGGGCATGGCCTCCCTGGAGCTGGGATGGGCTGGGGCCAGGGTCACCCCCCAGGGCAAACCCAGCCCGGCAGGGGTCTGCTCTGAGCTGTGCTGGTGTTTGTGTTCTCAGTGCTGAGGATAAAACGAGAGCTGGAGCAGAAGGATGGGGGGAAAGCCAAAAAGCTGGAAAACAAGAAGTGAAAGAAGAGGGGGTGAGGGTGTGAGGTGAGCAGAGGACAGGGCAGAGAGCAGGAGCAGCCCCGGGTTGGGTGGGCAGGGGGAGAGGCTGAACTGGGGCCGTCTGGAGCCGTGTGTGGAGCAGCAGTTTGGTGTGACAGCCACAGCTTGGCCCAGCTGCCCGCGCCGCTGTGGCCCTCAGAGCACAGGAGCCAGGCAGGGCTGGGGATGGAGGATGCAGGAGCAGCGGGTGGCACAGTGGCCCTGGAGTGGGGCTGAGCCAGGGGAAGGTGACGGGCAGGGTGGCCTGAGGTGTGGGGCTGACAGAGCTGCGGGGTCGCGGGCAGGGCCGGCAGGCGGGGTCAGGCTGCGGCAGAGCCGGGCAGGGTCACGCTGCCCTCGCCGGGGTGGCACCGAGCAGCTCCGTGCTGGCCGTGCCTTTAGCAGCAATTAGCTGGGGAAAAGCACAAGTGTCCTGCATGCATTAACCTTTAGAAGCGCCGGGGTTCGAGGAGCAGCCGGGAAGCTCCGGGGCAGGCAGGGCTCGGGGTGCCAGCCCCGGGCCAAGGGGACACGAAGGGGACACGAAGGGGACACGGCCTGGGGGCAGCACCCGCGGGGGTCGGGGGGACAGAGCCGAGCCGGGGCGCACTCAGAGATCCTGGGGAAGGCGAGAGCTGCAGGCAGTGACTTCAAGGAACAGCTCCCTGCATTCGCTGCCGCTAGCGAGTGCGGGTAATGGCAGCAGTGACTCACCCCATTTACTCACCGCTAATGACGAGCAGGGTTCTGGGTGACTCCGGCTTGGATAAACCCAGCCTCTCCCAGGTTCCCGTTAACAGGGCAGGGCCACCTGCACGGAGAGCATCACCTTGTCCGTGCTCCCCCTGGTCCCAGCCCCCCACAGCTCCCCTGATGCTGAGGATCTGCGCCAGAGCCAGAGGGAGAAGGAGAAAGGGAGCGATTTTGAGGGGAGGCTGCAGAGGCTGGAGCCTTCGGGAGCCACGTGCTCCAGTTTTGCAGCTCGTTCTTATAACCCCTCATCTGCACCCAGGAGAGCTGCCCTCTGTCCGTGGAGGGGGTGGTGAGAGCCCCCAGCTCCTGCAGGAGCAGCAGGAGGTGTCTGTGGGATGGAGGGGCAGCATGGCCAGAGCAGGGAGTGAGGAGCCTCAGGAGCTGCTCTTGCTGCAGTTCCTGCTCTTACAGAAAGTTGTGGGTCAGGAGGGGAGAGCTCCTTCGGGGGTGAGCTGGAAGACAAGCCTGAAGCCAGGCCTGGCTGTGGGTGGCTTGCAGGGAACAGAACACAGGAGCAGGGTCACCATGTGGAGCAAGGTCACCATGTGGAAAAGGGTCACCATGTGGAGCAAGGTCGATAGCCAGAGCAGGGCCATCATGGAGCAGGGTGTCTCTCCAAGGAGCAGGGCTACCACGTGGAGCAGGGTCACTGTGTGGAACGGGGTCACCCTGTGGGATCCAGGTCATCATGTGGAGCAGTGTCACCTGGAGCAGGGTCACTGTGTGGAATGGGGTCACCGTGGAGCAGGGCCTTTGTGCATGTCACAGCCTGGACCCAGAGAGGAACAATCTCCAGAGCCTGTCCCAACAGCGTGCCCGCCTCGCTGCCCTGCTTCCCCCCAGTGGGACCTGCTGTTTGGTGCCTGCTGGTGGCAGGAGGTCCCAGCCTGACCCCCTTGGTGCCTGGGTGAGTGTCCCCCACACTCCAGCCCCTCCGTGCACTGCCAGGGCTGTGAGTCATGAGCCGGGATGAGCAAGAGCCTGAGGCAGTCACACGGAGCCTCATCACCGCCGTGGGCTTGCCTGCCAGCCTGCCACCATTGTCACGCTCCCCAGGGACCAGCTGGTGGCCCCGGGCATCACTGCCTGCTTTAGGCAAACCAGGGGCCAAGCACCACGGGTCTCCCCTCCAGGCACTCCAGGCAGTGGGGATGTTGATACCAGCATTGGCACCGGGTTTGATGGTCCCGGGGTCTGGTGGGATCAGACCCTGCTCTCTGGGTGTGCTGGCAGCTCTGCCTCCTGCTGAGGGCCCTGGGGGCTGTGGGAGTCAGGAATGTGCTGGGCTGGTTGGAAGCCTGGGCAGAGCAGGATGTGGGGATGGCAATGGAAACGATGCTGGGGTGTGAGAGGTGGGGAAGGACACTGAGCTCCGCCTGCTCCCCCAGTGGTGCTGCTTCCCACAGGCTCAGCAGGGCTGGAGGGGCTCCTCGGCCCAGCTGGGCTGCTCTGTGCATCCTCCACGGGATGTGTCCCTGCTGGCACTGAGGCCAAGAGCCAGGAGGAGACCCTGAGGAGAGTCTGAGAACAGAATTCTTTGCCCATTCATCTCTGGATGTTGGATACATCCAAACCACTCCTGGGATGGCTCCTGCCTGTGCTCATCCCAAGCCATGTGGGACTGGAGAGGTCAGGGCTTGGTCCCCGGGGCTGGGGAGGTTTCCTGAGGCTGGGCTGGAGGCTGGAGCCAGGGCTGCTCCCATGCCAGCAGCGCAGGGGCTCAGCCTCCATCCCAACCAGGGATGTGTTGGCTCACTTGGATCAGAGAAACCCTCCCTCAGCCCGAGGGGCTGGACAGAGGGAACAGTGAGGGGGAGGTTTCTGGGCACTCCACAGGCACTGTGGAGCAGGGGCTGGAGAGGGATGTGGGATCTGGGGGGTGCCAGGCTCATCGGGGCAGCCCTGGCACCTGCCCTGCCAGTGGGTGAGGGCTTCCTGCAAATCCATCCTCAGACTGCCTTAGGCCAGCCCTGGGGCTGGAGCTGCTTGGCTTGCTGTAAGGGGGTGCTTGGCAGCTGCCCCACACTGCCTAGGCTGCAGGGTGTCACCTCTGGGCACAGAGACCTGCCAGGGCTGTCCCCAGGGCTCAGCAGGGCCACGGGGACCCTGCACATCCCTCACTCAGCCCTGCCCACACCAGCTCTGTGTGTGTAGGACAGCAAGAATTCCTTCTGAGAAGGATTTCCCCCCTTTTCTCTCCGAATTAGCAGATGTGGGGCAGAGCTGGTGTTTGTCACTCATCAAAGGGGTGGGACATCTCTGGCAGCACAGGCAGGAGGGGACGCTGGCTTTTGGGAGAGAGGAGGGTGTTATCAAAGGGTTACAGACAGCTCCTGGAAAGGGGAATGAGGAATAAGGGTGGAGAGCATAGAGCTGGAGCAACAGTGAGGTGCCACAGGAGCGAATTTCCCCCTGGCCTTTTCATCTTCCCTCTTTATTACAGCAGGGCAGGAGTGAGCCCCTCACGGCGGGGGCCTGGGCATCACTTCGAGGCAAAGGAATCTGCAAATGTGATGTGGAGGGAGATGGGGAGTTGTTTGGGGAGGAGGCTGAAGGAAACCAACCCCCCACAAACACAGCTGTTCCTCGGTGGGGCTGAGGGTGAAGCAGCCAGGCAGAAGGGGCTGCTGAGCTCCTCAGTGTGGGGACGGCTGTGTCACTGCCTGAGCTCCTGGGGAGTTCAGCACCGAGCAGCCCAAGCACTTGGAGGGGGCATTTCCCAAAGTGCCACAGGAGCCTGGGGAGCTGCTGAGCCTTTGGCACCCAGCTCAGGACTGGGAGGTGTAAAACACCTGGCCAGGCACTGCCCCAGCTCCTGAGGATGGACAGCCCCCGGGACCCCCATTCCCTGGAGTCCCTCAGCCCTGCCTGCTGCCTGCCCTGCAAATGCCAGAGGCATCCCCAGGTCCCCTCCTCTGCCACAGGAGGGGATGCCCAGCTCATTCCCACACTCCACTGCCCATGACCCCAGCTGGAGCCTGTCCCTCTCTGGGTGCAGCCAGCCCTCCCTCCAGCCCCAGGCTGGTGCCTGGCAGCCCTGTGCCAGCTGACAGCTCCTTCCCATCCTGGGGGAGCCTCCCGAGGGGCTGGGGGCTGTTCCCTCCGGCGTTCCCAGGGACTGCCATCCCAGAGAGCTTCTGCGTCTCGCTGCTCTCTGCTCCACCTCTCCCCACACCAGGGCGGTCGGGGTGTGACAGTGGCAGCGATGCCAGCCCCGGGTTGCTCCCTGAAGGGCCCCACGCCCAGCCCTGGCCCCTCCCGGAGCTCTCCGTGCCCGAGCGCTGGGGCTGAGTCCCCCATCCACGGCACGGCTGGCTCGGGGATGCAGCCAGACCTGCCTCAGGGCTGCTCTGCCACGGAACCGGGCTGAGAACCGCGGGAGGAAGATTCCCAAGCCTGGAACGGGGAGTTTCTGCAGGGAGGCAGTGCCGGGGGTGCTGCTGGAGGTGCCGGTGAGCCCGGCACGGGAGCCGGGCGAGCAGGGACGGCAGCGGGGCTGGAAGTGCTGCCCGCCCCTCCCGCGGGAGGATCCGTGTCTGCCTCGGGGGGAGCCTGGCAGGCAGGAAGGCTCCCGCTGTCCTCCGAGCAGCCAAGGTCGTTCCCGGAGCCGCGCAGATGCCAGCCGCACGTGGGCCGTGCCCGCAGCAGCGCGGGGTAATTAGCTGGAAAGACGGTCAGGCAGCCTGGGAAATGGGCAGGGGAAGGAGGGGAACGGCGGAGCTGCCCCCTCCAGGGCAGCCGGGGCCTCTCCGCTCCCGAGGAGCCTCTCCGTGCCCAGGCCTTCCCCCCGGAGCGGCGGGGCTGTGTGCGAGGTGTGCGGTGTGTGCGGGAGCCGGCCGTGCCGTGCCGCCCGTGTGTCCCCGCACGCCCCGCGGTGTCCCCGCAGCCTGCCCGGCCCCCCTGGGCAGGTGGGGTTTGTTCCAGCTCGGTGCCCTCGCTGCTTTAAAGGGGAAGAGTCGCTCTGATCCGGCGGGGAGCGCCGAGAGAGCTCGCCCAGGCAGCGCAGGGAACAGCCACGGCAGTGCCCGAGCAGCGGCCGTGCCCCGCGGCCATGGCAGTGTCCCTCAGCAGTGATGGCAGTGTCCTGCAGTGATGGCAGTGTCCCTTAGCAGTGATGGCAGTGTCCCTCAGCAGTGATGGCAGTGTCCCTCAGTGATGGCAGTGTCCCTCGGTGATGGCAGTGTCCCTCAGCAGTGATGGCAGTGTCCCTCAGCAGTGATGGCAGTGTCCCTCGGTGATGGCAGTGTCCCTCAGTGATGGCAGTGTCCCTCAGTCCCTCAGTGATGGCAGTGTCCCTCGGTGATGGCAGTGTCCCTCAGTCTCTCAGCAGTGGCAGTGTCCCTTAGCAGTGATGGCAGTGTCCTGCAGTGATGGCAGTGTCCCTCGGTGATGGCAGTGTCCCTCAGTGATGGCAGTGTCCCTCAGTCCCTCAGTGATGGCAGTGTCCCTCGGTGATGGCAGTGTCCCTCGGTGATGGCAGTGTCCCTCAGTCCCTCAGTGATGGAAGTGTCCCTCGGTGATGGCAGTGTCCCTCAGCAGTGATGGCAGTGTCCTGCAGTGATGGCAGTGTCCCTCGGTGATGGCAGTGTCCCTCAGCAGTGATGGCAGTGTCCCTCAGTCCCTCAGCGGTGGCAGTGTCCTGCAGTGATGGCAGTGTCCCTCAGTCCCTCAGTGATGGCAGTGTCCCTCAGCAGTGGCAGTGTCCCTCAGTCCCTCAGCAGTGGCAGTGTCCCTCGGTGATGGCAGTGTCCCTCAGTCCCTCAGCAGTGGCAGTGTCCCTCAGCAGTGGCAGTGTCCCTCAGTCCCTCAGCAGTGGCAGTGTCCCTCAGCAGTGGCAGTGTCCCTCAGTCCCTCAGCAGTGGCAGTGTCCCTCAGCAGTGGCAGTGTCCCTCAGTCCCTCAGCAGTGGCACAAGTGCAGCTTCTCTTTGGCGTGGAGCTGCCTCTGCTCTGTCTGTGCCTGCTGATCCCTGCATTGCTGCTCCTCCAGCTCTGGGCTCATCCTGCCCCTCGGGCTTGGAGCACCCAGGGCTGGTTGTGCCCTGACCCTTCTCCTGGTGAAATTTCTGTCGGGTTCCAAGGGGAGTCTGCTCTGGGGGGCTCCCACCGCCCTGGGACGGGGGGCAGGGGCTGTGTCTGCCCTGGAGGGGGCAGCTGGTGACTCAGACAGCAGCACCAGTGTCCCCAGGCTGGGCACAGCTGGTCCTGCTGTGCTGGGTGACTGCAGCAATATTCCAGCAGGGATTTTCAGTGCTCCGTGGGTGGTTTCAGAGATGCTGGACATGGTGATCCTGGCAGCTCTGCCCCGTGGCTGGCTGGGGGTGGTGCTTCTCCGCTGTGTGCATCTCACTGCCCAGATCCTGCTGGGGATGGTCCAGGGCGTTTCTCCAGGGGATGATGCTGCAGGCCTGAGCACTGCCACGGCCAGTGTCCACACCCCTGGGAGATGGAGGCTCCTGGGCTGCTCCATCTCCTTGTCCTGGTGTGTGGGATCCAGGGCCATGAGTCAGGGCTTTAGGAGAGCCAAGCACCATCCCTGGCTCTTCCCTTGGCTCTCTGGGGTCTCTGGCAAGGCCTTGCCCCTCTATGCCCCATGATATCCAGCTGCAGGCAGATGTAGGGCTCACGGGACACACTGAAGGTCTTTGTGCTGATGGTGTGCAGGGCTGGGATCTGCAGCGTGTGGGGGCATTCACAGGGTGTGTGGGGACAGCCCTGGGCCAGCCTCGTGCCACTGTCCCCAGAGTGCCACTGGGATCAGTCTGCTTGTGGCTATCAGCCTGGGAAACCTCCTGGAGAAGGCTTTGGGGTCTTGTGGGCAGGTGGGGCATCCAGGGCACTGGAGCAAACTGCTTTTTTAAGGAAACCAAGTAGGACAGTGACCTGCTGGGACCAAGAGCTGGCAGGGAATGGTTTGGGAGGCAGCTGGCATGGAAGGCTCTGGGTGGTGTTCGGGTATGAGGGAACAGGAGCTGGAGCTGTTGGAGATGCCTGGGTCCTGAAAGAAGAGGCAGCAGTGTGGGGAGGTGGTCCCTGGGCCGTGCTGGGAGGGTGTGGGAGTGCCCTGGTGGTGGCCTCACCCAGGCAGAGAGGCTGGCACAGCACTTTGTGCCTTGTGATGGTTCCAGTGACAGGCGTGGTGCAGCTGGCAGGGGACAGGGACAGGGGGACATTGGGGTGCTGGGGCTGTCACGTCCTGCTCTGCCGCTCTGGGGTGACAGGTCTGACCCTCCTCAGGTGGGCTCACCTTGGCTCCTCTGCTGTCCCCCACCCCAAGGCTCTGCCCAGGCTGCCTGGAGGAGCAGCCCCTGCTTTGGGCAGGGCTGGGGCTGCTCAGCCCCTCATGCAGATGGACCAGTTGGGAATTCTTCTGCCTGATTAACTCAGTTTGCTTTTTCCCGACCCAAATGTCTTTCCCACCTTGCCAAGGAAGCACCTGATCAGCAGCAATTAGCAAAGCAAACTGCAGTAATGACCTTTCTGGCTGTCTGGGAGGTGCACTCAAGGAACACTCAGCAGATGTTTGGGGAGCTCTGCAGGGCCAGGGCCAGGGCCAGGGCCTGGCAGTGCAGGGACAGAGGCACCTCTGGGGCCGTGTGGGGTGGCAGCAGTGACACCTGGGCACCTCTCCACAAGCACAGCCTCTGCAGCCAGGGGAGGGGATGGAGCCTGGGAAGGGTCCAGGAGCAGCTGAGGGAGCTGAAGGGGCTCAGCCTGGAGAAAAGGAGGGAGACCTCCTGGCTCTGCACAACTCCCTGTGACAGGAGGGGACAGCCAGAGGGGTCAGGCTCTGCTCCCAGGGAACAGAGAAGAGGAAACAGCCTCAAATTGTGCCAGGGGAGGTGTAGGTTTGGATATTAGGGAAAATTTCTCCATGGAAAGGGTGCTCAGGCACTGGCACAGGCTGCCCAGGGCAGTGGGGGAATCAGCATCTCTGGAAAGTGTTCAAAAACCTTGTGGATGTGGCACTTGGGGACGGGTTAGTGGTGGGGTTGGCAGTGCTGGGTTAAGGGTTAGACTCAATGATCTTAGAGGGATTTCCCAGCCTTTATTTGTCTGTGGTTCCAAGCCCCCATGGCTGCCCAGGTTCTTTCCCTGGCTTGATCTCAGCTCTCCTTGCCTTGCCTTGCTCACCAGTGCACCCAGGGAAAAGCTGGACTCAGGCACTGCTTTCCCATCCATCATCAGTGATTCTCTTTTCATTTGCTTTTTGGGCTTCACCTTTTTAATCCAGCTGTCTCCTGCCTTACAAATGTTCTTCCCTCAATTACTTACACCAGGCTGCAGGGCTGGTTCCATCCATCTCTGGCTGAGCTGGCAGAGCACAGGAGGGGCCACCCCAGCCACTGTCCCCTCATCACCAGCCCCCACTGGTGCCCAGCTGGTCTCCCTGGCAGGAGGGGCCTTCTCCCTGAGCTCTCCCCACTGACCCCATCCCGGGGATGCAGGTGGGCACTTCTCCTTCCCTCTGCCCCACTGCTGCTGTGGGGATTCCCTCTGCAGGGACACGAGGCAGGAAAGGTGCCTGCCTCTCCCAGAGGAGCAAGCTGGGGAGCAGGCAGCTCCTTCCTGCCTTGCTGCAGCAGCTCCTGCCCCATCCCCGGGGCTGGGCTGGAGGGCAACCAGGTGAGGATGTCTGGCAGGGAATCTGGGGGAGGAGCAGAGCCCTGCAAAGTGTCCTGTGCCTCCCGGCCCACATTCCAGAGAGGGACTTCCCAGAGAAGGGAATCCAGGTGCTGCTTGGGGCTGAGGTGCCAGGGAATCTGGCCCTGGAAGGAGCTGGGTCCCCCCTCTGGCAGGAGGGGCTGTGGGTCGATCCCAGCCTGCCCCAGGTGTCCCACTGAGCACTGTGCTGTCCTTCCCACCTGGAACTGCAGGCTCCTGGGATCTGGAGTGATGCTCTGTGTGCTGTGCCCTGTCCTGCCTGTGCTCCCCCTGTCCTGAGCCATGGAGAGCCTGCTCAGGTGTGACAGAGCCTGCTCAGGTGTCACAGGACGTGTGGAGCTGTTCCCAGGTGCCAGGGCATGGCACAGCCACCTCCCTCTGCCAAATCCCAGGCAAGGGCCCAGCTCGGACCATCCCTGCACCAAGGCTGCTTCATCCCCTCTTAATGCTCTTATCTGGAAGGCTCCTCTCAGATTAAAGCCCCGGCAGCCAGTTCCCTCCCTGGATTTATGGCAATGCAGTTTTCCTCCCCTAATCTGATCCGGGTGTAAGCTGCTCTTTGGGAAGTGCACGGGGAGGACAGATGTGCCTGTCCCTGCTGCAGCAGCCAGGCTGGCAGAGAGCAGCAGGGAGGTGCCCTGCCCTTCTTGGTGGCATCTCTGGCTCTTCTCAAGCCTTCAACCCCATTTCTCCTCAAACTGCTGAGAGCAGCTCTGAGGAGCCCCAGGTTGGTTTGGGCCCCTCTCAACCAGAAAGGGGCTGGAGCCTGTCCAGAGAAGGGAATGGAGCTGGGGAATGGGCTGGACCACCAGGAGCAGCTGAGGGGCTCAGCCTGGAGAAAAGGAGGCTCAGGGGGAACCTTCTGGCTCTGCACAACTCCCTGTGACAGGAGGGTGCAGCCAGGGTGGGGGCCAGGCTCTGCTCCTGGGGAACAGGGACAGGAAAAGAAGTGTGTCAGGGGTGGCTTAGGTTTGGGTATTAGGGAAAATTTCTTCATGGAAAGGGTGCTCAGGCACTGGCACAGCTGCCCAGGGCAGTGGGGGAGTCACCATCCCTGGCAGTGTTCAAAGAGCCTGTGGCTGTGGCACCTGGGGACAGGGGATTGTGCTGGACGTGGTGGCAGCGCTGGGTTGATTTGGTGATCCGAAAGCTTTTCCAACCTTAACAACTCTGCTCTGAGCCAGGGGAGGCCCTCACTGCACCCAGAGCTCCCTGTGCTGACGTGTGTGTTGTCCCTCCTCAGCCCGAGGCCCCCAGTGAGCGCGGTCACCGAGCTGCCACCCGGCCCTGCCACAGCCACATGGGCCCCCAGCGCAGGGGATGACGCAGTGCCCTGCAGCAGCTGTGCCACCTGGGAGAGCTGGGACACCTGGGAGAGCTGGGACACCTGCCAGAGCTGGGACACCTGCCAGAGCCACGCCCAGACTGTGAGTGCTCGGGGCAGGGGACACTGCCGGGGGTCCCTTGGGTGAGGGCAGGAGGAAGCTGTGGGTGCTGGGGGTTGTGTCCTCTCCGGGGTGCTGTTCAGTGCCCAGTGGGAAGAGACTGAGCTCCGTGTGGCAGCAGAGGCAGTGCTGGCAGGGCAGGGGCACGGGGCTGTTTGGGGGACAGGGCTGAGCTGCTGTGAGGTGCTGGCAATGCCCCGGCGTGGGGACAGAGGGTGGCTGGGGGACACTGCTATGGACACTGCAGGACACTGCAGGACACTGCTATGGACACTGCAGGACACTGCTGTGGACACTGCAGGACACTGCAGGACACTGCTATGGACACTGCAGGACACTGCTGTGGACACTGCAGGACACTGCAGGACACTGCAGGACACTGCTATGGACACTGCAGGACACTGCAGGACACTGCTATGGACACTGCTATGGACACTGCAGGACACTGCAGGACACTGCAGGACACTGCAGGACACTGCTATGGACACTGCAGGACACTGCTGTGGACACTGCAGGACACTGCAGGACACTGCAGGACACTGCTATGGACACTGCAGGACACTGCTATGGACACTGCAGGACACTGCTGTGGACACTGCAGGACACTGCAGGACACTGCAGGACACTGCTATGGACACTGCAGGACACTGCAGGACACTGCTGTGGACACTGCTGTGGACACTGCAGGACACTGCTGTGGACACTGCAGGACACTGCAGGACACTGCTATGGACACTGCAGGACACTGCTATGGACACTGCAGGACACTGGAGGACACTGCAGGACACTGCTGTGGACACTGCAGGACACTGCAGGACACTGCTATGGACACTGCAGGACACTGCAGGACACTGCTGTGGACACTGCAGGACACTGCTATGGACACTGCAGGACACTGCTGTGGACACTGCAGGACACTGCAGGACACTGCTATGGACACTGCAGGACACTGCAGGACACTGCTATGGACACTGCAGGACACTGCTGTGGACACTGCAGGACACTGCAGGACACTGCAGGACACTGCTATGGACACTGCAGGACACTGCAGGACACTGCAGGACACTGCAGGACACTGCTATGGACACTGCAGGACACTGCTGTGGACACTGCAGGACACTGCAGGACACTGCAGGACACTGCTATGGACACTGCAGGACACTGCTATGGACACTGCAGGACACTGCTGTGGACACTGCAGGACACTGCAGGACACTGCAGGACACTGCTATGGACACTGCAGGACACTGCAGGACACTGCTGTGGACACTGCTGTGGACACTGCAGGACACTGCTGTGGACACTGCAGGACACTGCAGGACACTGCTATGGACACTGCAGGACACTGCTATGGACACTGCAGGACACTGGAGGACACTGCAGGACACTGCTGTGGACACTGCAGGACACTGCAGGACACTGCTATGGACACTGCAGGACACTGCAGGACACTGCTGTGGACACTGCAGGACACTGCTATGGACACTGCAGGACACTGCAGGACACTGCAGGACACTGCTGTGGACACTGCTGTGGACACTGCAGGACACTGCAGGACACTGCAGGACACTGCTGTGGACACTGCAGGACACTGCTATGGACACTGCTGTGGACACTGCAGGACACTGCAGGACACTGCTATGGCCACTGCAGGACACTGCAGGACACTGCAGGACACTGCTATGGACACTGCTATGGCCACTGCAGGACACTGCTGTGGACACTGCAGGACACTGCAGGACACTGCTATGGCCACTGCAGGACACTGCAGGACACTGCAGGACACTGTCAGAGGTGTCCCTGGGGCAGGGAGGGCTGTGAGGAATGCCAGAGCCCAGGAGCAGTGGGGGCAGAGCCGGGGGAGCAGACCCACACCCCCAGGCATGGGCTCCCCTTGCCTTGCTTTGCTCTCTGCTCTGCACCCTCAGCTCCTGGGGTGCTCCCGAGGCCTGGGCAGGGTGGGCACAAGCAGGATGCAGAGGCTGGAGCACTGACAAGCCAGAGAAGGAGGCTCCTGCAGGGAACTTGTCAGCCCCCAGGGAGCCCCTGTTCCTCCCCCAGGAAAGCTGTGTCAGGGGCAGGGCTCTGGGCTTGGGCAGCGTTGTTGCAGCTGCTGCTCCGTGGGGAAGGGACGTGTTCTGAAAGCAGCAGCAGGGTGAGCAGACAGGGCAGACCTAGAGGGATAAATCCTATGGCTTTCCCACATCAGGAAAGATTTCCTGGTGTGGTCCAAAATGTGACACCGGCTCCACCAGCCCAGCCAAACCCAAAAACTCAAAGAGATTTGGCCTCCCAAAGGGAGGAGATGGTCGGAAATCCCAGTGAGCATCCAAAGCATGTCAGGTGTTTGTCCTTCACAGCCTGTCAGCAGCTGTGGGGCCCCAAGGGGTGGGAGTGGTACAGGGGCTGCTGTG